>JARQTH010000664.1:58440-163411 GCA_030142595.1 Trachelus iudaicus
TCTCTCTCTCTCTCTCTCTCTCTCTCTCTCTCTCTCTCTCTCTCTCTCTCTCTCTCTCTCTCTCTCTCTCTCTCCTTACACTGAGAATCTTTAGACTCCGACGAACGTGGTGGACTTGGTTCTCTCATACAAAGTCTCACTCACTCTCGAGCGTTATTTTCGTAGATTACTTTTGCCAAGGCATCTTCGCTGTGTGCTTATGTGTCTCTCTATACGAAGAGGAGCGCGCGCACTATGTTTTTGCCATCTCTCACAACTCGTCCCAAGAGAACGAAGGCCGCCCCACGCAGCGAATCCTTAGCCAGATGTTCGTCGCGCGACTCGCATTTTTAAAGAAGACCACACCGCGCCTTCGTTCCCATAGCTTTCTTGGGATGGATTATTATCGTCCTATACGTTAGAGATGCAACTGCTTGTGGTACGGACGGGGCTGGCCGTCTGCGCTTGCTCCACTTTATATCGTTGGGATGTTTACGAGTCCGCGGTACCGAGCATACGTTTTCGCAATGAGCTTTAGAGACCCTCGCGATTCTTGGCAGGCATCCCCGATGACGGTACAGTCACAGGAGTTCCTTGCGGCTTATGGAATATTCGTGCGATCAAGGTTCGACCCACCGGTGGGATATCTTGGGAGGACTGTATCTGTGATATCGTATCTGGTGATGATTTCGAACTGTCCCAGCATCCTGGTCCAGCTTTGATCCTGACTATCTGCAGGATGAGATAGGAGAGCCCCGGCTGTAGCTTAGTTGTCACTGTATCCCTGTAACGATGCGTCGTGGAAAAGAGAGGGGATGAATGAACGTGCGTATACTCCTGAGAGAGACGGGGGAGGCGACAGAGCGAGACGCAATCATGAATGAACGATGTACGACAAAGATAGACTTAATGAGTCGTATAAATTTAGAATGAAATAGTCTGCCAGAACGGGACGGACGCCGGGAGGGGGTTGCGGACGCTGGGGGGAGATAGGGAGGGAAGGACAGGTAGATTCGAGATACGGTCTGAATTTATGGGATGCGCGTTTGTGAGTTTGTGTGGGCGTGCAGAAAGATTTTTGAAAATTGAGCGAAATTTTACCTATTTCTTCCTCTCCCGGCTCTCTTTGGGACTTCCTCGAATTCTCTCCTTTCGTTTTTTTTTCTACCTTCTTACTCGTGATGCCTGGGATGAATAGAAAAGGTGTCCCAGGGATTTCTCGGTATACCAGCCGCTCTCCGCTAATCCCACGGGATCCTCGAGATGGGTAGCCTTGCTGGCAGAGCCTCGTGGCTTGGTCTGATATTCCAGAGAGCTTGGTGTACGAGCCCAGAGATATATAGGTACGATCAGGCCCAACGGCAGGGCTCCGGCGGGCCCTACCTGCCGAACGCATGCGCCGCACGAGGAGGCAGTCGACCTTCCTAGGGGCCTTGCTACACGATGCGGACCTGAAAACATCGACTCGCTTACTTTTACACGGTAGACAGTACACAGGCACGGTCGGAGACCTCCACCGTCGGGTTCTGCGTTCATTCGCCCTCGTGGGCCTTATCCCGGTGGTGTGCTCTAGAGATTGACAGAGTACAAAATGGACCCCCGGTAATGCCTTCGAGCGGACACGCACGCATCCCTTACTTCACTTTCGTACAATTGTCTCTCTTTGGATTCATTAGCCGAAGAATTTGAAAAATTTCTAAAGGGATCGAAAAAAAGAAAAGAAGAAAATTGATGAAAATCGTGTATGGCCACAGGGCCCCGATACTCTGCGTACCTATACATCACAGTAGGGCAGGGCGTCTACCACGTGGTTAAAAATTCCAAAAGATCCTCGTTGCCTCCATTTTTTCGGTCCCATTCTTTGCCCGTATAGCGTTTGAAGAAGCACGCGAGCCTTTTGTAGCCGGCGGCGTGCTCGGGGTGCCTGTCATTCGGTTGCGTGCCGGACTCTACGCACAAAAACTGTTAATGCCCCATCGCGAGCCAGCATCCGGTATCAAATAAGGTCCCAAAGGGGATTCTCGGGCGTACGTATACCGATGGAGAGCCCGGTGTGCGTATACGAGGTCCCAAAAAGGAGGGCCTTATGCCACAGTGTCTTTACTCGAAAGTATGTTAAACGTTCCGCGCATGCGGATGAGCATGTACAGTGGGCGTCAAGGTCCTCACTTCTTACGATTGTCTTTAGGTTGCTCTCGTTGCCGAAGGTCCAGTCTTGATCGCTCTTAGGATACCTAAAAATCGCGATGAAAAAAATTAGAAGTCAGGATACCCGTCGTCGTGGTCACTAGGATTAGGACGCGTGGTAGAGATCAAAGTGCGTCGAATACTTTTCTATTACGTGTTCGTTGAGCTATGTGGTCGTGGTATGTGGTACGTGCGAGGCTACGACTACGCCGGGTTCCGGGGCCTCGAGAGAGAGAAAGAGAGAGAGAGAAACAGGCCCCGGGCGCAGATATTGTAAATTGCCAACGACGCAGGATGAGAAAAAAAATGTATAAGGAGCACGGTACGACGGTGACGACAACGTCGAGGCACGACGGGGGCCTTACGTACCCCGGGGCCTGTCAGTTTGATCTAGAAATGAAATATCTCTTCTTCTAACCTCCTCGCTACAACTTCATGTCATTCAAATGTTCCCCGCCTATTCGTCCGTACTGGGTACGTACAGTATAGGTTTCATGTGAGAAGACTACGCTTTCTGGGACTTTGTTGACTTCCTTACGGGTCCGTTATCCTTGTTCCAATAGACAAAAAAAAGAAAAATATTTATATACAAGCTAACCGTATTCACGCATCATAACCTCTCTCTCTCTCTCTCCCTATTTCTCTCTCGTTCCCACTGAGTAGCCAGTCAGCATCATTCTTCAGCAGCACGTTGCTCATACTCCTTGAAGTGGTTAACGGCACGGAGAAGGACGCCCTATCCGATTTGAATTTCCCACTGAAACGCAATGGCCGCGAAGTTAGCGCGATGCTCGGTAGTGGGGATTGGCGACGGGCAGTGGCAGTGGTGGCAGGACAGTGGTAATGTTTTCATTCAACTCGAAACTTCAATGATAGCTTCCATCCATTCATAAAAAGCTCGCGGCGGGCGTGTGAGGCGCGCCGCTCGTTCGCGCCGCCTCTACCAGATGGCGGGACGTCTCTGGGTTATCCTCTGTCCCTCGTGATTCCTCCGCAGTCCCAGTCACGTATCTGCCTGTTCTCTCTCTGTTTCTCTTGCCTTGCTTCTCTTGCTCATTCTCCCTCTCCTTCTCTCAGTCTCTCTCTCTCTCTCTCTCTCTCTCTCTCTCTCTCTCTCTCTCTCTCTCTCTCTCTGGTCTTCACCGAAGGCAAGAGAACGAGTACTAACAGCAGCAGCAGCAGCAGCAGCTAGCACTGGCATCGCCAAGCAGCAGCAGTGCGGTCGCCGCCCTACCATACGTAGTCCTCCCTGCTTCCTCTGGATCTCCGGTGGATTGCCACCATTGCCACCATTGCCCAGCATTGCCACTCTCGAAACGCCATTCCCCCACCGCCGACTCCCCTCGCCTTCGCTTCCCCCGCGCCACCGTCGCACTAGCCGTCGATTCAGTCGTTCGCCGACAGCCTCTGCGCGCGCGACATTCGCCATCATAGTCAGGCCGCCAATTTTCAATTTCATTCTCCATCGTGCATCCTTCCTCTCTCGCTCCAGTCATCCATCGTACATTTATCGTTTCCTTCCAGTTCATTCCTTTGTCACTCTTTCCATTCATACCTCTAGACACACCCGGTACCCATCCTTTACTTCTCCCTCCTTCTCTCTCTCTCTCTCTCTCTCTCTCTCTCTCTCTCTCTCTCTCTCTCTCTCTCTCTCTCTCTCTCTCTCTCTCTCTATATATATATATATATATATATGTATATATATATGTGTGTGTGTGTGTGTATATACACACGTACATACACATTAACACCCTTATCCATAAATTTATCCTCGTCCTCCTTTCGGCCAACAACTTCCCGCTGCCACCGACGTCTTCCCGGATCGAATAGGAATAATAAGGCGCGCGTGCAATCGCGCGATATCCGATACTCGATACTCCGGTGGCCGTGTCGTCGCGGCGGACTCCACCTCGAACGTCGCGCCTCAGTACCAGTGTGTCTTTAATACGTGAACGCGTACCACCCGTATCTTTATCCCTTTATTATCTCTGGCTGTGAGCTCCTCCTGTGAATGTGCCGTTACCGTACCTCGAATTCCTCTATGTACATACCAAGAAGCGTAGACGTCTGTCTGTCTGTACGCCCAAGCGCATACAGACACATAGAGAATACCGTCGAAGAAGCTTGTTATGACCGTAAAGCCGATCAGACCTCAGCCCAAGTTTACCAAACGAAATAACCGTCGCGTCGCGACGTGCTTCCATCCGGATCGTTCAGTGCGAAAATAAGTGTTGACATTCGACACCAAATAATATTCCTCTAGTCGAGTTTCTTGTGCCTGTGCGACTATACTATCCGCGTCCCTCGTGCACCTTCGGCCAGTCGCCTGATACTTCGCCATTCGAGTTCTGATGTGTCAACGCGATTTACGTGCCGAGGACAGTGAACGTTGATCGTGCTCACCCCCTTGTACTGGATTTAAATATTTCAGTCGAAGGGAAAATCGGTGAACTGTGCAATACCTAACGTATTAATTGTTTCGTTGTGCCCAAGGATCCGGTATCCTCGAGGATACTCGTGATTGATAGTCCAGGATATTTCAAGACTTTCGGTATATATAACAATACGCCCGACTCTCCACGTGTATGGATTAAGGCTCGTCCCATGAATTTTCAGTAAGTTTACAGATATGTCTGCTGCTTCATATATTCTATATTCACGGTACATAACCCAAGCACGTCCTATTGGGAGATATTTTCATCTTTTTTTTTCCTTCTCTGTCCTGGTATCTATAATCATAACTCCCTATGCTGACAGGTGTCACGCTCCGGGTGTCAATGCCACCCGCTGTCAATGCCACTCTTCGGTTTCTTTGATGACTCCTTATACCTAGTGAACGCCTTTAGACCAGGAACCTGCACTGCCTGCGGACGATCTACCGTCTGTCTCTTAGATGTTTGTTGAGCGAACCTGCTGAAATCGATGTTCTCTGTCCACGTTGTTTCGTTCACGTTATGAGAAGTTTACAAAATTTTCGCCGTTATCGGATCACTCCGTAGTGACTGAAAGCTTTGACCTGTGGCAATCGGACTCTGATAGCGACATTCCTTCGGGTACGTTCTCAATGGTCTGCTTGTTTCTTCGGCGCAGAGTCTTTCGACTGCAGCTGGGATATACTACCTTCATGGATTTTCTTGGGTATTCCGAAAGATTTTGGGGTTCTGTCTTGTTTAATGAAATGATTATGACGATACTGTCTTTAGTGGAACAGGTGTCGAGGATCGATTCGTGATACGATGTCTGAGCGTCGCGACGTCTCTTCGGTCTGGGGGGGGGGGGGGAGGTTTTGCTCTGTCTCTTCGAAACTGTGGGCGCTCTGCTTCTCAAGGCGCCCACTCATGGCGCCCACGCCACTACGAAGGCCTACTTTCATCGTGGTCTTCTGACCAGGCTTCGAGCTCTGGCACCACGTCCAATTCCTTGTTCGTCTCCTCCATTAGTGGAAAGTCTGATGATTGGGGAGACGTTTTTTTTCTTATTGAAAGCTTGGAAAACTTTTCCACTTATTTTTTAGGTTATGAACGTTGAATTGATTTTTTATTGTTGGAGATCTCCTTTGCAGATATTTTATTGATTTTTTTTTTGAGGCGTTACTAGTACTGTAGAACGGAGGAGGGATACGAACTTGCGGTCATGGCTCCTGCAGAGAAATTCTACTTAGTTACCTGTCCTCGGTTCCACAATGAACCGGGAACCCAAGAACGGGATCGAACTCGCCCCCTTGACTACCATCTGTCCGTCTCTGGCGGCGCATCTGCCGAATTCCTGAGAAGTCTCATTCAAACTGTTGAGTGACTTTTACCTGGGAGTCCATCGGCATCTACCTAGTTTCGGTTCCTTAGCATTCCTTCATTGAATTCCTTTTCTTCCCGGTAAGATCCCCGAGGCCCTGTGTTCACCTTCTGCTTCCTTGGGCTTGGATCTTCGAATTAGGATAAAGGGATGAATACGGGTGGAAGTGGTTTGCCAGGATAATGTCTCTGGCTGCGTAGGCTCGTTTTGCTGAGGATTTTGTGTTATTGTTTCAGGTGGGGATGAAGCGCGCGTTGCGAGGGCGGAAAGCGGCCGCGGACTATCCTCGTTCGCTAATGGAACCGCGTCGCCGAGATCGCTACCTCCTCGTGCGGGTTGGGCAGTGCGCGCCACGGGGTCACTTTCCTCATCCGCTTTTCCGGCACCTTCAGGAACGACGCCATCAGCAGCAGGAGGTCAGACGTCGCCAGGATGCTCGGTGGTCGGACAATGGGCTAACAGCGATTCAATATCGTCATCATCGTCAGCAACAACCTCACAGTCAGGAGTCAACGTTAAGAGGCACCTCGCGGACGGCGCATCCGGGTGGTCCGATCGTCTCGAACTGAGGGGCGTCCCGATGTCGCAGAATGCGTCGCCGCCGTCGCGGCCACCCTCGTCCTCGTCCTCAATTTCCTCTACGAGTGCTCTACCCCGTGTACACGGGCATGATCACAACAGGCCCTTACCCCCGCCGAGATTGCCGGAGGGTACTGGGACCCTGGTGCCCCTTACGGCACCACTTACACCCCTATCTACTTCGAGCTTCCGCTCGAGGACATCCCTAGTGCATTCGACTACGAATTCTGGTACTCAGAGCAGCCATTCGAGTCCTCAGAATGCTCGTAATCAGCACCTTCAGACGCCTGGCGTCGCCTCTCCGGTCAGTGCAGGAAGCCCTACGACTATATCAGCCGCCATCGGTGCGAATACCACGACTACCGGAAGCGCTGGTCAGGCCCCCAGGAGTCCCGTGGGAGAGGTCACCCTGGCGGTACCCAGACCCGACGGCGAGAGAGCCGTCAATGAGTACGTGGAGACGCCATTCAGGCCTAACGTCGCGCAGAATCCTGGACAGAAGTGCACGAAGAACGAGAGGAGACATCATCAGAAGATACAGGCTCATCATCATCAGCTCCATCAGCACGCGAATCATCATCAGAGCCTTTATCATCAGCACCATCATCAGAATCATCTACAGTCCTCCTCGCCGACGAACACCGTCACCAAGCAGCCCGTTTCCTTCACCAAGGAGCCTGCGAATTCCATTAGTTCCGGTTCTCTGGGACCCAGAGCGGAAGGACTCTCCATAATGTGTGACTTCTGTGGCAAGTGTCGTTGCGAATCCTGTCGCGAGCCTCCACCACTTCCTAGTAGATGGCTCTGCGACAATTCCTGTTTCTGCTCAGCGGAAACGGCTCTGGACTACGCATCCTGCCTCTGCTGCGTCAAGGGACTCTTCTACCACTGTGGGGACAGCGGAAGTGGCGTAGACGGCGAGGGTGGCGGTAGCTGTGCCGACGAACCCTGTTCCTGTACGGGATCTAGGAAGTCTGCACGCTGGGCATGTCTAGGAGCCCTCACCCTGGTTCTACCCTGTCTCCTCTGCTACTGGCCGTTCAAGGGCTGCGTGGCCCTGTGCGAGGCATGCTACGCACGACACGCGTCCCAAGGATGCCGGTGCGACCCGTCCACCCTTGGCAGACACCTGGGTAACGCAGTGGTGCGCGACTCCAGGGATCCGGAGAAGAGGCTTCTCGACCCAGTCACCCCAGAACTGTGAGAAAACGACTCATTGCCTCTCCTGCATGGATCAACCGATCCATAAACTAGAAGCTAATAGAGAAGCAAGTAATTCATGGTGAACGGCGCGCAGTGTTGTTTTCTTTTCCTAATAATTAATTAAAGAAAAAGGCAAAATGGTGTACGAATAGAACTCGCAAGTGAAAGAATGCAGTGTGATTAGCTGACACGGGGACTGCGCATGAACGTTTGTGTTTTGTAAGGTGGCATAAGTAATAGATGTATACTGAAAGGACGAGGGTACCGGAACTGTATGCAAATGACGTATTCGGAGGTGTGCGCTCTGAGATTGGAACAAGTGTCACATGGGACGCTTACGTGTACGAGGTCCTTGGGCCATGTCACCAGGGACGTACAGAGAGGAGGGATCCTTTGGTTAGTTTGAGAATTTCAGATAGAATTTAAAAGAAAAAAAGAAAAGAAATAAGAATCCGGAAGTCGAGAAGAAACTAAAAAGTGCGCACGAGCATGAAGTGTGAGACTCGTGTGTGAATGAACCTACGAGACGAGAAACAAGTGTTGCATTAGTACAAGAGTTGCATTTAAGACGTGAACGAGGGACAGGATGTTTAACAAATATATCGGACCGGAAGTGTTTATTTATTATTCTCCACATGCAAACGTACAGAGAGGAACATATTATACATGCGCCCATCTTACGGGAAGACTCGGACACAATTACATTTATACACGAGAACACAGTGACCCACGTTAATATGTCTATAACGTATGGATGGCGCGTAACGTATACGGGACGCATAGGCACACATTACGTATGTACGTTATATACAGACATTATTTGAATGGCCGTATATAAATACTATAGAGAGGTTCTATGTGAATGGGCGATTAGAGGGTCCTATACAGCCACGTATATAAGACAGAGACACACATTGGCTACATTACACTGGAGACGCACCCAGAGGACACGTACGCGTAGATAGCTCTATATATTATAAATATATAAATATTATATAAAGCAGAATTAAATATATATTGTATATTACATTTGTATAAAGCAAAACTTTTCTACATTTAATTTATTTTGTGGGCGAATCGCGAGTATAGTGGAAAGCGAACGGGAAAGCGTGGAACGTGCGTGTTCAGAGTGGAGAGAAAGAGAATTTTTTTAATGACGGACTCTCGAAGGACTTTTGAAAGAGATTAGATTTTCTTTTTAAATAAAAATGTTGACTTTTTTTTAATTGTGACGGTACACCCATTGTACTTGTATGAGAGTACAGGGCCGTTGGTACCGTATTACGCGTGAAGATAAATAATGCCAAGGTACAAATTTCTCTTTGAATCTCCCGCGAGAGAGAAAAGGGATATGAAAAGTGATGCATTGTCAAAAACTCTATGGCGTATGTCCTTCCGATTTCAAAAGTCTCGAAGCGTGCCGGCTGTCAATGGAAAAATTTTCGTGCTCTCGATGAAGGAATTCCTTTCATTTTTTTTTAATTTTTTCTGTTCAAGTTCACCGCATGTCTTCTCGCGGTATGTAATTAGTGCAAATGTGTCGTGCACGCGTAAGCAAAGAGAGAAAAAAAGAGTGAAAGGAGAAATGAAAGAAAAGAGAGGGTGTGCATTGTAAAAGTGTGAATGACGAGCGTCTTGGAAAGAGAGCGTGAGAGCGAGTGAGCAAGACGAAGTTCAATAATTATGAAAGAGTGCGAATTGAATATGGGAGACAATCTTTTTTTTTTTTTTGAGAGAGAGAGAAAGTAACAGAGCGAGCTTTAGGGACTTTCGACTTTATTAATTTTTTTTCCAGTATTATCTAGTCTTGTGAACGTTTTTCAACGTGAAAACTATAGGTTTTTTTTCTTTCTTTTCTTTTCGGACTGCAGACGCGTGAATGCGAGCGAATAAGAACGCGAGACAAAACGAAAGAAGAAAAAGAATTAAATGAAGGAGAAAAGATATATACACATTGAAGTGCACTTTTCCACGCAAATGCGAATCGCTATTCCGATTGATCTTGGGCAACAGAATATGAAGGACTTATCAAGGGAAAGGCCTACGGATTTAGAGAGAGGGGTATGGAAGTGCTTTTGAGGAATGATAAAATGATGCGAGAATGATGGGGGATGTTTTTTTTTCTTTTTTGTCTAGAGAGTACAGTGTGTATGAATGGTTTTGTGCGCATGCGTAATATGAAGATCGACCGTTCTAACGTTTTCGAATTTCTAACGATTGCTCTTAATATATTCACTTGCGAACGGGGTGGGTACCACGGGATTGGGAATAGGGTGGGACGGGGAATGAAAAGGGGGAAGAAAAGATAAAAAATGAAATAAGAAATTTTAAACGGGTAACCCGTCTCCGTAGGTGGGGATTGGGAGACTTTTTGAATATCCCGCGTTATTTATATGTCTAATTTAATAAATTATTCGCCATTAGGAATCTTTAGGCTTCTCTTTCGGTCGGCGTTATTGGCTGATAAAAATTCAATTGAAAATTACACGAGTTATGGTGAACCGACTGTACGACGGGACGCGTTTCATCTTTGCCAATGCATTTTTACTTCCTGACAGTCAAATATGAGAAATCGTTTTTAGTGTATCTAAAAATAGAAATTCGAACTACCTAGAAGCGAATGAACAATATATACATGGGATTTAAAAAAATACAAATTTTCGAAAATTGAAAAAAATTGTTCGACCGTGTAAAAGATATAAATTTTTTTTATGAAACAACCCGTAGGACTTTCGAGCGAGAGACTGGAAGTCCAAAAACTCCGATACTAAAATAGTAAATAAAAAGTTATCTCGCTGGAAAAGTCCTTTCTTTTCGAAAAAGGGGCTATGCGACTAGAAGGGGAGAGGATGCGTTGGTTTTTTTTTCAAAAAAGTGACGAAGAATATGAACAACTGTCGAGAACGAAAAAAAAATTATTAGAAAACCACGCACTACTATACTCTGTAACGCGGACAATGTTGATGTATAAAATAATACTAGATAATTAGAGAGTCCAAATGTCAATGGAGTCGCGAATAAATGATAAAAAGAAACTCTTTCGTCGTTCCCTTCGACTCCTCGTGATTATTCAAACAAAAATATATTTAACGCGGTCGTCCCTGTTGACACGTGCTCATGTACGTATCCATGCGTGCACATGAAAGCCTCTCAGCATCACACACAACACACACATGTTACACATACATCATTTCCCGTTCCTCGCGGATCTCGTTTGCCAATGCAAAGGACAAATCTTAATGAGATTATAGAAATTTAAAAATCTTTGCGCGAAACCTTTTTCTATATTCCCGCTGGATCCTGAAACACAGGGAGAGTCGGAGGTTACGTATGGCCACGTGGTTGTTTCGTGGCGAGCGAGAGAGTGAGAGCGTAGAGAGTAAGCGAGAAGTGTGGGTAGGTGTGAGACAAAGAAAGAAAAAAAAAAGAAGAATGAAGGAATGCTAGAGTGACAGAGAAAGTGAAAAAGGCGCGCGCCTCGCCAGCAAAAAAACCCTTTTATTAATTTTAAGCCTACACGCTCTGTATATGTCTTGTAAATATATATTTGAAAAAATCGATATCACCCGGATCTCTTTATTATTTCAAAAAAAAAAAAAGGTACAAGTCCATACAGTCAGTATCGATTTCGAATTGTCAGAGAAGGTGGAGCTGATGGTGATGATGATGAGGTAACCCTTGTTCACCAGGAGAGAAAACCTCTCGAGACAGACGTAGACACCCTTAGAACGGCTAAGTTAGGCTTCCACCGGATCGAACTCTCGTTGGATGCAACGTGGGACACATCGAGTGAGGGACGCGCCTAGACGCCTAATGGATTTACGACGCCCTCCACGACGACGAGACGAGGGAGTGTTGAGGGCGTCGTGAATGGAATAAACTGCGCTAGGGGCGTAGGGAGGACGGTGTCAAAGGGGAGCAAATTGCGTTTAATTATCATTGTGCTCTGTGCATCCTCATGGCGTCATGTCCTTCATGCTCGATCCCTAATCCTGGACTGTATGTCATACTCAACCCGAAGCACATCCTATTCCCTTGAACTCTTCACCTGGAACAATAGTATCAGTCAAGCGTAAAATAATTTCTCAGGAAAAGCTGCATCTGTGTAAGAGGATTTGACAAGTATACGTATGGTATTAAAAAGAAGCTATGTAAGCAACGAATCGCATGTAAGATTATTGAGACTAAAAGAGTTGGATGAGCAAGAGAGAAGACTGACTAGCAAGCAGGCAGGCAGGCAGACTGGCTGGCTGGCTGGATGGCAAGCCACGTCCCCGGCTCGATCTCTCGTCGTAGCTGGCATGAGAGCGGATGTGACGTGGCACGTCTGTCTATAGAGAGCTCCTCGGGGTGTGGGAGGGTAGGGTAAGGATGGCGGTAGGGGTCTAGGGAGAGGGGCAGAAAGAGTGGGACCACCGGAAACGCCGGTTAGGCGAGCGGTCCGCATCCGCCCGAGACGGGAATGGATCTAATGCTCGGCGCTACAGCCTCCCTTTTATAGAACGGAACGAAGCAGCTTGGTAGTGTATATATATATATTTGTCTATCTACCTACCTACCTATCTACCTACTCGTTTCTTATCCAAGAACTCTTTTACTTTAGATTTACGCTTGATCTGTTCCCCAGGAGTCTTGCTTCTTTTCTGTCGACTTCGTTCAACGTGCATTCAGAGATACTTGTTCTACGGAAGAGCGAGCACGGTGACGTATTAACTTATCAGCCAATCAAAGTGTTTCCTTAATATTACTAAAGTACAGTACCTGGATATAATAGGAATTGACTGTGGCATTCTCTACGTCGTACGACAATGGACACCGTGACTACGAATGCTGCTGACGTGAGGTTGCAAAGGACAGCGATTGGTAAGAAGGTGAGAGGAGCCAGGGAGTGAGAAAGAGGCTCTGGCAAGGTTCTAAAGGCCAATCGGGGAAAAAGAAAAATAGAAGGAGAGGATCCCCTTCGAGGAAGTCGAGTTCCTCGAAGCTAAGAGACACCGGCCGCTGCGCCATGCTGTTACAGCTACGGGCCCCTGGGACTTGGACTCATAATCAGGCTTCGTGATGCTCACGGTGACAATGCGCCTTGACTCTGCCAGACTCATCTACGAGGAAGGGTCTTGTAATGCGTCGATAAAACTACCTAGGGATAGTATAGGTAGTCCAGGATGACGAGTATCCATTCTGAGTAACAGTGACAGTCAACGTTAAAGATAAAGATAACTCAAAACTATAGTAGACTCAAGGATCATGCTATCCACGTAGAAACCACATAGACGCAAGTCCAGGGTCTGCTGAAGCGATCCAGTGTACCGGTTAGTGCCTTGATGTTTTGGCATGAGAGGAAGTGACGTCAAATAGATTTAGAGCACCGACGAAGGAGGTGGGCTCCGTTCCCACGGCTTCTCCCTTCTATTCCTACTATAAAGTAGACCGGCGGAGGACGTCTCTTCTTCCTCAATCCTCACCTCCAGCACGTCCCGTCCTCAATAGCTTCTCGATAACCGAGGCGTTCTCCTTTATGGCAAGAGCTTCCACCGGAAGTCCTTCTCCTAGACGTGGAATTCGACCTCACGTCGGCGCATCCATCCTCCCTTCGTGCGACGTCCGCTTCCTAACGAGCCTGAGCCGTGCCTCGTGCGTCGTGCCTTGTTTTAATTAAAGACTCGCCAGGCCTCCATTCAAACGCCTCCTCTCCCCCTCATTCCTCTCCTTATCCTCATCTATTCCTACACCTTCCTTTACACCTGCGTTTCTTTCATTCAGACACGAGACGTGTTCACAGTACCCAACCAAGTGCCACAACAAGTTTCTCGACCCACCGCCGTCTTCTTGTTTAATTAACTTCTACAATCTTTAACTTAATTCTTCCTTACAATTTTATCGATCTGTAACTATTCTTAAGTGATACTGCGAGAGGTTCTCTCTACCTCCTTTTTCCTTGCGTCAGCGTATTGCAAAAGCAAGAGAGACGTAATGAGAATAATATTGAAAAAGCCGCGAAACCGTTCGTGCTACGTGGCCGTGGCCCGTGGAACACGGGAGTTATTAAGTAGCGGATGCGACGGGCTAAGAATAAGAAGAAAGAAAAATAACCGGCTGGCCGCTCGTTGTCACGTGACCGGAAGTACCGTTCATCCCCTCGCTTCCCCGTTCCTCATACCCATCCTGAAACCTCCTGCACCACCACCGCCACCATCACTCCCTGCTACCGCAAGCCCTATCCCCGCTCTCCTCTTCCTCTGGCATCACTACTTCTCCTTGTCCTCCTCTCCTACTGCTATTGGCTTCTCTCTTTCTCTTTCTATCTCTCTGTCTCTTTCTATATCTATCTAACTCTCTCGCTCTCCATCTCTCTTTCTCAGGCGTATCCGACACGACGGAGATGGCCTTGCCTTACCCACTATCAAAAGGTTCACTGCTGCCAGCACGGTCGCCACTGCCAACACTACCAGCGTCGACGAAACTCTCGCGTCAAAGACAGTCCCGCTTCCTCCTGGTTGGATTTACAGTTTGAATTTACTCGAGCTCACGTATAGTAAAGACGACTCTCGCCATTTTTGCAGGGCACTCGCTGTCCTGTTTTCGTTGGCCATTTTGGATTTTGTGAGTAAGGCGAGAAAAGGGATATTTGAAATTTAAAATGTAGACGTCATGTGAAAAAAGGCATCGGAGCGGTGGGACGGGAGTGTATACCTAGACACGTAAGAGACACTGGATCCCCAGGTCGCGTAGCAGCTTCTTCGAGGGCAGTTCGCGTTCCTGGCCCCGATGTTTTCGCGTCGAGGCATGCGCCCGCTCGCGTATGTTCTATATTAAACCCAGCAAAGAACCAAACAGTCCCCCGATTGCGAAACGACTGCTGATATTTTCGTGGCCGGCAACAAGTAACTGCTTCCGGTCTAAAGCACTCTATCCCCGTAGCTCAACTGATCTCCTCCTACCTCCTCGTCTCTTCCTCGTATCCTCTTACTTCGGTTTCGCCTTCCTAACACCGAAAACACCCACGCTTTCCCTAGAATCACTATAAAGATTATACGTGCAGATGTAAACGGCCACTTCTAACGTTATTTTCACTGCCATCTTTAATTTGACGTTTAAGAAAACTCATCGCTCTCATGGAAACCTCCGTCCTTATTGGCTGCCCGTTGTATCCGCTAGTACACGATTTATCCCGAGAGATGGGAGTGTGTACGGCATGGGCTGATAGGTTTAGGTTCGGTTGGTAGGTACAGTCGGGGACACTCCTGTCACAGCTATTACTACTCTTTTTCACTCTTCTTACTTTTTCTCTCTCTCTTGAATTCTTTCCAATGTCGAGGGAGGACGCGACCTCGGCATGGGAGGTGCGTACGAGTGCGTGAGGCCACGGCACCCTCACATCGTAGCCAATACTCGTCTTCGCAGTGGCTTCACAGTGGCTCCAGTCGGACAGCAATAGATGATTTATTCATACTCGTTCCTGGAGAGTGGTATACGGTATTCCAATATATAGAAGCTACGAGCAGTGTCTATCAGGTAGTAATAATCTTATATGAATTGTATATTACAGAATGGAATACTTTATTCTCAGTGACTTCCTCGAAGACTCATAAATACCAGGAACGGTGCATTATGTGCGCGTGGCTAAATGGATTGATCGATTGCCCGTAGGACTAGACGCAACAAATCGGTAAGAAGGCTTGACAATGGCAATTCTGGGAAAGTCAAGGCATCGCTTACTGCATGGACACCTGGTATATTTGCTCGGTGGACTAAGGGAGGGCGAGAAGGAATAGAGGGAAAGTAAGAAAGCAGTCTCCAAGGGAGGGAGAGAGGGAAAGAGAGGAGGAACGGCTCCTCAGGATATTACGAATTCAGAGAGCGAGGCTCCTACGCTCCTCCGGGGTTCTCCGGGTGTTTCTTTATTTTCCAGAGGCCCAAGCTAGCATGCCCAGATGCGAGGAGTGCGAGAATGAGAGAGAGATAAAGAGTATGTGTCTGAGAGGGAGAGAAAGGGACCCCTGTGAGCCTTTCGCCTCCGCTGAACTCAACCCTCTCTCTATCAAGTATTCCTTAGCACCTTGAGTAGGGGGTATTTTTCTTGTTGCATTTTTTTTGGTCGCGTTAAACTGGCCAGGTGTGCACGTGGGGAGAACCATGCGCCCACGCCTCTCTTAGGATCCTCTCCTCTCTCTGTCTCTCCCGTCCACAACCCACGGATCCCTGACACGACCCACACTCCTTTTCTTCCTTCACATTCGGAGTCCATCCTACGCTCGGTTACAAGTTCCGTTCCCGGCATCATCCTCCTGATCGTCACCATGGTACGTTCACGCGAAACATCAATTCTCTCTCTCGCTCTTATTCATCTTACATCTCCTTGTTCAAGAAGAAGGACCGGAGAGTGTCGCAAGGAATTCCCAGTCCCACGTATCGACTCTTCCAAGAGTCTCAACATCGTCAAGCAAGAAAGGACCAAGTCCACCAGAAGAGACACAGTCGACGCCTAGGTACAGTCCTCATCGTATCTCTCATTCTTTCCACCTTCTTATACAGACCTATTACTTCTTTCTTTTTGTCTAGACACACACTACTTTCGTCTCACTTCAATACTTGCTTCTCTCAACAGCCCCATCCTCGTCACTCGTGCTCCTCATCATCATCATCATCCTCGTCCAAGAAGGTACCGACTTCCAGCAGCGCAAGAGTCGACTCGACTTCACGATGCATGCGTGAGTCGACTTCGTTCCGCAGAAACGACAGACGAATCGTCGATACGCGAGCACTCTCTCATTCTCTCTCTTTATCTTTCTCTATATATGTACGCACCACACGCATCTCACGTACTTCAAACCCACCACGCATTGGATTTATGTGCAGCTCGCTCGAGTCACTCGTACTCAACGCACTACCAGGCTACCTGCCAAGGCTGCTACTGCACCGGAGAGCGAGTGAGTGAGGTAGCTGCACAGGAAGAGGCAGAAGGCGTATAGACCAAGACGTACATCCAAGCGAGATGGAGAGGAGAGGGAGTGCGTGTAACGTGCGTGACCTTGCCAAGGTCACGGGGCTCAGAGAACAATGCCCAGGTGCAACAAACTCCACAACCGGGTCCTCAACGTCAACCTGGGTATATCAGTGCCAGTGGTTGCTCAAGTCTGATCCTAGCTAATTTTCTTTTAAAATTCTTTTACTTCTAGCATCTTGTATTTTTTCGGACTACTCGTGTGTACTATCTACTCATGTGAGTGACGTCACACCGCGTGTCTGACTACGGAGCGTCGAGTACCGATAGCACCTACGGAATTATTGCCAATGGCTTCCTTCGTCTTGGTTCTAAGCTTGAGGAAGAGATAGTGAGAGGGAGGGAAAGAGAGAGGGAGAGGCTGGTAAGATAGTACTGTAAGCCATTACGAAATCTTTTCGGGAGTGACTACTGTACATACATATTGCTGCTGGATATATATATATATATATGTGTACTTATTTATTTACCTATAGTTTGAGTGGACAGAAGAAGCCAGTATGGTGCACTCAGCGTCCCGACGCCAAGTTTAAAGTTTCTCGTGCCGATTAATTGTCCCGTTAATGTGTTGCGGCTCGCGTGTACTTCTCCGTATATATCTCTGTGTATATATAGCATGTGAGATATATGGCTATAAATATAGTGCATGTACAGGGTGTACCAAATCACTCGGACACTCCTGTATACATCGAATCCATAATGGATGATAAATTGTGCACATTTTTTTCTGATTTTTATTTTTCTAGGTTATGTCGTCGAAAAATTGTGCATCTTTTGAAATACAAAATTATCAAAATCGCTTTTGGAGAAATCAAGGAAAACTTATTGTTTGTTTATTTTCGAATTTAATCGTTATCTCCTGGAAATTATGCCCTATGCTACTCTACGAAAAGAACTTTTTATATAACCTGTAATGAGGGTTCGTGTCTTAGGCGAATAATAGCTCTTGATACGATTGGACGTCAAGCTATTTTTATTTGGTTCATTTTTTGTTTCTCTGGCAAAATTAAATTCCATGGAAATTACACGTTAACAGGTAGGACATAGGGGATTGACGTGTTATATAATTTAAAAAATAATTTCTAATTCCTCTTTTACGTTTACTTCACAGAATGACAACCTCCCAGTTTCTACACCCTGTATACACAGCAAGAGAAAATTGTCGGACATCTTCGTCGAGGCTCGCTTAATTATCACCAATCTCTTTCACTCCGTGAAGTTCCACTTTAACTCGAGGAACTTTACTCTCCTTTGCTCCTTCTTGTTCCTCGCTTTGCCGCCGTCCTCCCCCTCGCTATTACTCTTGGTCCTCTTCTTGTTAAGCTTGAGTACTGGTTAACCCATTCAGTTCACCAAGCGTGGAAGGTCTCATTCTGTGCATCAAAGAAGAAGAAGAAGAAGAAGAATATACATCATAGTAACTGCATATCATACATCCTGAATATATATATCTCCATCTTATACTCCAAGGAGTAGGCATTTGTACAAAGAGGGTATATAAAAATTAATTACCATAAGTATCAAGGACAGTGAGTAGTCGCGTATCTATAATAGTGCCGTTCCCATTCGCGGGGATCCCAAATGAATGAGCGCGTCCTCGTAGTCTTAATGAATGAATGAGCGAAGAGAACAGAACACAGAACGTGTCGGTATAGGTAGAAAGGCAAAGCCAAGGCGAGTCGATACTCTGTGCTGGCATACAGGGAGCTAGACAGTCTAATAACAATGGGTAGTATGCTTAGTATGCCTAGTATTCCTATCTCTCTATTACCTACTCGAAACTATTTACGAGCTATATGTAGCTTAAGCTGAAGTAGAGATACTCGAAAAGGTATACTAGATTAGATGATAGCCATGCAAGCCTATATTTCTCAGTACAGGTAGAGAGAGGATATGTATATATATATATACATGTCTAGGGAATTGAATACAATTTTTCATAGCGACTGGGTGTGTAAGTAGTGTCTCGCGTGGGCGTCTACTTTGTGGGTAGATATCGCGAGTAGTCGTGCCAAGATGTTAGAGAGGTTGGAAGAGACAGAGAGAGAGAGAGAGAGAGAGAGAGAAGAGAGACTGCAGTTGGGTCATGGCAGGTCCTTGAACGAAACGGAGCGCAAGTAGCGGCTTTATAAAGAAATAGCTCTTATTCTTGCCTGAATGTCTCTTGAGAAAGATAGCTGTTATGCAATAAGAGAGAAAGAGATTATTGGGTATTCGATCACAGACGATCAGAATGATGTAGCTAATTTTCCGTTTACGGAAACGCAAGCAGAATAGGCACGACCGCGGCTCTTGCTCTCGTTATCGCTCATTGAATTATCTGTTTCTCATGATATTCTCATCAATTCGAAAAGACCTTAAACTTCGTACACAGGGTCTTTTAAGAGCGTCGGCGCAGACCGTAGAAGGGTGTCATAGTGGCGAGCGTATTTCCGCTCGCGGTTACTCTAATTTTATCGCTCGCTGGCATATTCGCGCGAAATAAGCGGCCGCGCTGCTGCTTGAGCGATTGTGTCGGAGGAAAGAGGCTCGTCGCTACGTGATAAATAGATTCAAATGAAATTGAATGTATCATATGAGAACAACGCGAAAGTAACCACGCGTGATATTATCAGAAAAAAAAGCGGAGGTATAAAACACTGTAAAAGTATAGAGATGAATTTTCATTGTTTTTAATCGGAATGACATTTATTCTCATTCCCAAGGAAAAAGGAGCATTAGTGGTGATTTGTATATTCGCGTATGTATATACACATAATGTATAATGTACACTAACGTTACGTATACTACTACGTATGTTACATAACGTATTTTGACGACCCTAGCGCGATAGCCCGCACCGGAAGTTCGCCCCACTTCTCTCCCCACGCGGACCTCATCTCTGTAACTCTTTTATACGCGGCCATAGCCTCTTCCCTCCGTACTTCCCTCACTCTCATCGTTCTTTCTCTCTCTCTCTCTCCCCCTCTCCCTCTCCCTCCCTCTCTCTCTCTCTCTCTCTCTCTCTCTCTCTCTCTCTCTCTCTCTATCTCTATCTCTCTCTATCTATCTATCTATCTCTCTTTCTCTCTCCTCTCCTATCCACAGTAAGTTCCCTTCTCTTCCCTAGCCTTTCCCCTTCAGCCTCTGCATCTACCCTGGCAGCATTGCTGTCCCCAGAGCAGAGCCAGCCATTGGGGCCACTGTGCAATCTGCCTAAAGGCACATTCACACCGTTGAAATCTGCATAAACATTGCCAATATCTAGACACTTCAAAAAAGGGCAACGGTATATATCCTAGAGGAATTAAATTCTTCGCAACTTTACGTTATTTCATTGGTATACGGATGTGTTTCTCAAATGGTCATTCACATCGTCCGATGTACTACGAATGTACTCTGATTGATGCTAGTGCATTTTATATGGGATCCGATTGCACCTTTAGACTCTCGTTTCCCAGCCACGTTACTCTTCGCCATCCTGGCCACTCTGCGTGGCATAACATTACACAAAGCAAGTCATTCATGCGCTCACGCGGAGCTTGCTGCTACCAATATAGCGGTTATGCACTCCCTCGTGCATGGTGTGCGAGTACGTTGTTGCTGATTGTGAGGACGGCTGAGTCTGTGCCAGGACCTGTAGATACGTCAAAGATTACGAGTGTCAGAAACATGTGAAATTGTATGTATTGGTCGAACAGGAGGCGTGGGGCGAGGGGAAAATAGTCTCGAAATAATGACGGTATTACGCGGGAGTCCAGAGCGCCGAGACACGTTCCAGGACGGGAAACTTCCCGGGAGCATTCCCCCACCTCCCTGGAAAACAACATCGGGAGCTCGCTACTTACACCGGAAGTCGTTTTAGTTGGCCGGAAGTCACCCCGAAATGGTAACATCCGCTCTACTCGGCTTGCTGCTTAGAGCAATGCTCGTCTTGGCTTCTGCTTGTTCGCCTGCTGTTCCTGCTGCTGCTTCAAAGAGGAGCTCAGCATTTTTACCGGAAGGGATTCTATTTTCGTGTTCCTGGAGTCTGGAGGTGAAACGAAGGCCAATTACGAGTTTCTTGGACTTTTGATGGATTCGAGCTAATTGATATAACTGTAATTAAGTAAAATTGTTATGGTACGAACAGTTCTGGATGTTTGAACATAAAGTAACATATTTTGGAATAGATATTGTGTCAGCCATATAGAAATGCGGCACCGGTAAAATTTAAAGTTACGCCTGTCGATATGCAACCGTTTGTGCAGACGTGCACCTGAAACATGGTGCAGGTTTTGTTAGCATGGCGGGTTGCATATTTTAGGCGCTTATCACCGACACGATTCTCCAATCGTCACTCATTAGAAATAACTTCAACGATATTTTGATAACAGAATTAAATGAAGCTATTTCTAAACTACGTAAATGATATTTATTTTTTTCTGTAGTGTACTATTTGGAAAGAGGAGTTTCATTAGTCGATACTTTTTTCCGTATTTACCACACGTCACTGCTTGAAAATATCCAAGTTGGGGTTTAGTGGGAAAAATAGACATGATGGGGAAGACAGGCTCATCAGTGAAGTCAGTGGTTAGGTGCGATTGCGATTGGAAACGTGAGGGCTGATTGGAACGTGTTAACCGTTATTACTTGCAGGGATTGTACTCGCTGGATTTCAACAGGCGGTATTATACGAAAGTTTCTACATTATTGGCTTGTGTTAAACCCGTATAAGAAAATATATTATCATTGACTGAAGAAAAATAGGTCAGGCACGCCCCTATATTCTGTGACGCGTTTCTGATATGTATAATGTGTCTGCTACGACATTTAAATTTGTAAAGTCCATTTGTAGGCGTCAACTGGGCCCTGACTCGCGTGATACCATATCGCGTAAGATGTCCGATCTACTTTATCTGTTCAGTCAACGATATTATCGAGCAGGTTTCTAAAAGTGGTTGTTTGAGTGAACCACCAGAGGAACATCCGGTTTCCGTGAGACAACGCGCTTGCGTAGCATTTTTCAGTTCTTCACGCCACAACCAAGATGGTGAGTACTTCGTGAGAGTTACTTGGTCGTGGTAATCCATAAATTTAGAAGCCATCCACGGTTTTGTGAGATTAAAGTTGTCACTAAAAATTATTCAGAACGTTTTGAAGAACGTTGAGATCTTTCATTCTTTTATTTTTTCCTTTATTATTTATATTATTTCATTAGGTGTCAGAACAGTGGAAAACGTGAATACTCCAGGAAACATTAAAAATTTATTTAGGTTGCCGTATTAGATATATTATTAATTAAGATCATTTCTTTTTGATTGTTTCAGTCCACACACAAGAAGAAGACTAGGAAGCTTCGTGGACACGTTAGCCACGGTCATGGCCGTATCGGTAAGCATGAAGTTTGTCGTTTTCTTTTCAGAAAGTGTAGTATCGTTAGTGTTATTTTAAAATGTTTAAATTTCATGTACTCTTAAACGTTTGAATTTTGTAATTTCATTTGTTAAATTACAGTAGATTTAGTTATGTAGGTTTAAGGTTATCTGTGTATTATGTTTTAGGCAAACACAGGAAACATCCTGGTGGTCGTGGTAATGCTGGTGGTATGCACCATCACCGTATCAACTTTGACAAATATCACCCTGGCTACTTTGGAAAGGTGTGTTTGTATTTTATTTAATTTATTGTACAGTTTATTATGGAACTTATACTGTTAAACTTAGATGAAGATATGCACGCTTTCACCGGCGATATGAATTTACATTGATTATATTGCACTTACTGATTACAAAACATAATTTCTTTTAATTTTGTGACAAATGTATTTGTTAATTAATTAGAGCATATGGTTGTAGCTTGGTATGAGGAATTACCACTTGCGTCGTAACACTAAGTGGTGCCCATCCCTCAATCTAGACAAACTATGGACACTCGTGTCTGAGCAGACCAGGTTGAAGTACAAAAATTCCACCGACGGCAAGGCTCCTGTTATCGATCTTGTCAAAGCTGTAAGTTCTTCGTGTACTATGTTATTTTATGCAAAAATATGATTTTTGTCTCTTGTATATATCTATACTTTATTCCTCCAGGGTTATTATAAACTTTTGGGTAAAGGCCGTCTGCCCAAACAGCCTGTAATCGTCAAAGCAAAATTCTTTAGCAAACAGGCTGAAGACAAGATAAAAGCTGTTGGTGGAGCTTGCGTTCTGTCTGCGTAACTGACAGTGAGTTTTTATCCAGTTTATTAAAATTGATGTTCATAATATTTATAAATTCAAATGATGACATGTGAACGGGCGGACTTAATAGTGCGTACAACACTTTTCACCATGTAGAGTGTTCACTTCTGACTTCTGTTAGAACAAATCTTTTGAATAAACAAATGGCTGCGTTTACCTTGAATAACATTTTTTTTCTTATTTTCAGGGCGTAAGACTTATCAACGGTAACGTACACTTAACATCTTTGTACTACTCTTAATAAAAAAAAAAAGATTGAAAATTTAAAAACATTTTATATGAGGGGTTTTATTTCGGGTGTACCCATAGTGTACAGGGTGTTTACAATTTCCTTTCCCATATACAAATATTGTCCTTAAGCCTGTTAGAAAGTTTATAGACTGCAGTTAATAATTTTTTGCTTAAAAATGGAACAGATCTTTTCTAAGTATAGTGATTAGTTTAAAATAATTTAGTTTGACATTTGTAATTGCATTAAGTTGTTTATAATGTAACACATTATTATCCATCAAACTCTCATTTTCTTAATAATTTTAAGGAAAATATTCATTCAATTTTGTATAGGAGTACTTTATTTGCTTATAGACAAAGTTACAGATAGAATATAAATGAAGTTTTATATTTTAAGAGATGTACCAATTAAGCTAAGTGTGGAGGGGGAGGAGGTATTTGCATCCCATTAGCTAAAAGTGCTGGTGGAGGAGGTACAGGATTAAACATGGGTGGTCGAGGTGGTGGAGGGACTGGCATCATCGGTGGAGCAAGTCCTGGCCTAATCAGAGGAACAGGAGGTGGAGGAACCTTTCCAACAGATGGTTTCTCATTTTTAAATGCAAATTGTAAAAAGAACTGTTTAGTATCTTTGTTCCAATGTGTCCAGAATTTACCCTCTGCCTTTTCTACTTCTCTACTGGGTACCTAAAACACAAAAATTAAAATGATTAAAAATATTATTAAGCTTATCTGGATTATTATTGTGTATTATTCAAATTTACCTTGAAAGCAATAGTTTCGTATGGTTCAGCAGCAAACAATAAGTATTGCCATTTACGATCTGGAGGCTCAACACGTTGTTCGTAGGCAGACATAAATCTATGCCTAGGAATTACACTATCTGCAACTTCAGGATAGTCTACTTGAAACAATAAACTCTGCTGTCCAGACTCAGGGTCCCTTTGTTTTGTTACACGATATCCTGGTCTTCCAATTTTAACAAATTTCTTAGGCTCTACTCTGGGTTTTTCAGGAGCAAGTGTTTGCGGAGCTTCCTTAGCTTCTTTCGCAGCTCTCCTAGCTAAATTGGCTTGATGTTTTTTACCTTGAGTGTGAGCAAGGTAACTCCCTTCATTGTTGTGTAGAGTTAAACATAATTTACACTCATAGGATCCTAAATGATTTTTCATAAAGTAGGGATCCTTATTCAAATCGATAGTTTCCAGAGCAAGTTGTCGCAAGCGCTCTCGACGATCACGGTTATTCTCTGACCAGGAGGCGACGCCGCCGCCTCCTGTCTTTCCTCCAGGTCGATTTTGAAAATCCATCTTCAGTAAGCGACAAAATTAAATACCACTTCACAATCTGATACGGGTTTTTAATTGTAAATTTCCTCAAGAGTAAATAATGTATACAACCTATAATACGAACACGACATCCACAGACAAATATTATCACGAAGTAATTATTATGAGACGAAACCTTGCATGACAAAACATCATAGATGAGTAGGGAGATGCACAACGATAACAAAAACATGGCGCTGAATCGCAGTGGCGAGTCTGAAAGAAGAATTCTGTGATCATTGCCTTCGTCGATAATGCGGATCCCGTCGTAGCCCAGCTGACCGCGATTACGAACGTGTAGCATGCCGAGCAGAGGCTCTTCTCTACCACTTAATGCTGGTTCCCAAAGCAACACTTACAACGAGGCAGCTCATCGAATATAGCCTAAGTTCGAGCTTCTGATAGACTTTAATAACAATTCTGTTACGTAACATCATTAAAATACGTATTTTACAAAAATTGAGGTGTCAGCTCCAAGCACTGCACTTACTTAAAATCTCTTAAAAATGATTCAACAATAGGCTTTTTCAATATTTCTCGAAGAGTTCTAGAGAGGCTTTCAGAGTTGTTTTCAGATTGTGTTTCAAACAGTTCCGGGATAGTTCTCTCTAGTATTCAATGTTAGGACTATAGTTCCGCTTGGAACTATTGTCAAATAATGCTGGAAATTAGCACCTCATTGCTGCACTCCTTAACGCAGGCAGGCATGAGGTACTGGCTTTTGTCTTAGTAAATCTTATCGAGCTTACACTGTGCACTTGAATTTAAGATTACAAAAAAAAATATTTAGTCAATATCTGATGAGCGGCCTCGTTTTAAGGGTTGCTCTGGGAACCAGCGGCAAGTTGCGGAGAGCCTCTGCGCCAGGCTACACGTTCGTGATCACGTTCAGCTCGGCTACGGCGGGATATGCATTATCGACGGAGGTGATGATCACGAAATCCTACTTCCAGACTCGCCGCTACGATATAGCGCCATGATTTTGTTGGGTGCTTTCCATTTACTGGCACAAGTCGACGCAAGTCGACTTGTGTCGCCAAAAGTGCGTTCCATTTGATTTGTGTCGCCGTGTGTCGGCGACACAAGTCGACTCGGGAAGACTCTGTTAGATGGGTGAGTTTATGAGAGTCAATACGAGTCGACACGAGTTGACACGAGTCGACACAAAAGTCATGTAAATGGAAAGCACCCGTTATCGCCTAAAACCGTAGCGTTGTGCATCTCCCCACTCATCTGTGTATAAACAGACAAACTATGTTCTCAGCACCCTCGGCTCTTCTTTGAGCGCACCTGCCACAGATGTGTTCGAAAATGAACCATATTGTTTACGTTTTCAATCAGGCTAAGAGATAATCAAATTTTACTTGTTACTTAAAGATACTTAAATAAAATTTTAAAAAATCGCGGAGGAACATGAAGCAAATTAAGAGAAATTGACTGATTAAGAAAATCATATAAAAATCTGCTTGGTTGTTTGTAAAGGCAATAAAAAAATATATTTCTGTTTTAATGAATATTTTTTAATCATTGTATAATAGCAGCAGAACAATCAGGAAAATATGTAGAGCATTTAAGGAGCAGGTTTTTAGGTATTAAAAACATACATTTTTATCTTTTGACGTTAACTTCCCAACGGTAAGTTACTTGCTGTGGGTTAACGGTCAGAAAAATGTTAACTGCCGAAATCTTCCTTATCGACATACGATTCAATAAAAAGTGGTATATCATTTTTTTGTTCGGCTTGCTAATCAAATGGAGAAGGATGGTATGTGTAATAATGGTTGTAGAAATCAGAATGTGTGAAATTCTCATTATGTTACAGTGAATAATCTGTTGACTGTAAAACTTTTCAATAAATTCATATATTTTGCACACTCCCAAACCAATAACTTGTTTTAATAAACAACTGAGACAATTTCAAAGGAACTGAAATGGCAATATTTTCTGAATCCTTCGTTTCATTTTTGTTCCTTAACCACTTCAATATATTGAAAACAATTGTATTCCAGTCCTTTGGCAACTTTTGGGGTGGAAAGAGGATCAAACGGTATTTCCTTTTGAATGTTACTATTCAGTTAATTAGGATACAGGTTACAAAGGGGAGTGAACTTGAGCTGTAGTGTAAACGAAGCTTTACTGAAATAATATTCAATACGCCTTAAGCATATAAGTACAAGATTAATAGCATTGGAACTTTATCCTTCAATACAATTTGCCCAACACAAACAACAACTCTTGATATATTTCTCGTTCCTCAACATCTTTATACCTAGAATTATTCCAAATCCACAGTAATATTTGTTATGTATTTGTAGCAGATTAAAATAATATCATGGATACAATTATTCTGATCCTAACAAATATTTTGGAAATGTATGTCTATATGTTAAAAAGAAACATGTAAGTGTGACGTATTATTATTATTATCATCATAGTAATATATTACAGTATCTATATATCGATGTTGCTTAACACATGACAATCAGGAATTAATGACAGAACTAAAACTTCAAATTTACATTTACTTAATATTAAATATTTACATTTAATAGTTTTCATAGAATAATTTTCTATGTGTCATTATAGATTCATAATAAATAATCAAAACAATAATTTAAATAAATTTTAAAGACCGGTCCAATTGTAAGTGATTTAACGAGAAAAGATTAGTTACCCACCTATCAATATTATTGTCGTAATTTGAATATAATTTGGTCGTATTTTTTATGTTGGTCCTATATGTATATATATGTACATGTATATGCAACAAAACTATTAAATAGCTTATTTATATTGCAAGTATTTTAATATGGACATAGTAAATCACATATGATGTAAACCAACCATTTCGATAAATTGTATCAAATTATTTTGTTACAGAATACACTAGCTGGTCAATGCAAATGCTGCCATCTGGTGGCAGTAAATTAAATAAAGCTGTACAAAGTTTTTAATAGTCATAAAGTATAATTCAGTCAATTTTTGAAGTTTTATAATTAGTAAATCAATTTTCATAATTTTCTTGCTAATCGAATTTTCAATATCAAATTTATATACTGATTTCATCATTAACTTTCTCTATATTCATTACTTTTTTACGATACCTTCGCGGTTTGTATTTATTTCTACAACAGGAACGAGAAATATAATTATTCTCGCCAAAAGGATATTTACAAAAATTTTACCTTCAAGCAGCGAAAAATTGTATATAGCAAAAGAAATATTTGAATTAAAGAAATAAAAATATAATAAATTGAATAACTTTTCTCTATTTATACATTGAATTCATTTAATGGTACGGCAATACGCAATTAATTTTTAATTTATTTTATTCAAAACAACATTTACATTGTCTTCGAAAATATTTTGCAAAATAATAAATATATTTATTTCTACGTTGTACATTACCATCATTCAGCATGTATATGTTACAATTCTTAATCGTCTTGTATTCACGGTTAAAGTACGAAAGAAACCATTAAAATCTAAAAAATGTTTGAAAATTAAAAAAAAAATCGTATCATTTCCATTTTCGTAACATTTACTTTCTCATCACCATCACACAATTATCATTACAAACAACCAATGCATTATCTCAATCGTAAACCATAGTGAAATAATCTACCAAAGAATTCACTATACACAAAAAACGTACAAGGAGAGTACAAATACCATCCATTTGACACGAACGAATTTTCAGTCCGGGCATAATAAAGTGGTACGTATAATAAAGAGATCTCGCTATTACATTTCGGCACTTGAGCATCAAGAGGCAGAACGAGTCCCGTGCATAATCTAATAATAAAAGCGTGACGCGAAGGTACCCATTCGGCACACGCGTACAACAATAGTATACAGATATACTATCCGTACACCAATGATTTTATAAGTCCCGACAAGAAGAGAACTAAAGTATATCGGATAGCGAAGTAAACTCATACTACAAAAAAAAAGAAAATATAATCAACCAACAGAGAGCGAAAATGAAGAAACAGTTTGGTCCAGAAGAGTTCGAGAGATAGTAAAAAAAAGTGCAGAAGAGACAGTTCTAAAAATAAGAGAGAGAAAGCTGAGGCATCACAGCTGGCCGTGCCGAATTTCTTCTCTGCAGGGGTTAGGACCCTCGGTGTAAGGTCTACCCTTAAACACGGCGTATCCTGCAGTCGATCATCGACATCGCAAACCCTGTCTTCTATTATGTTATGAGCGTCATCATGATTATTATTGGTTGCGCAAGTCGCGCGGAGCCACCGCATAATATGATGCAATGTAATTCACCTCTGGTTGTATGCCGGGGGGGGGGGGGGTGCATAAAGGAGGGCTCGTACCAAGGGTGGATTCATGGGGAGTCAGTGAGTGGGTGGGTGGTGGGGTCAGGGAAGGATGGAGGTAAACGTAACGTGGCGTGACTCGTGCGGCTCGTTACTCGCACGGCCACACAATGCGCTCGTCAGCATCCCGAGTATTCATTTCGTATTACGCTAACCCGAATCCCCATGGCCTGCCTGTTCGTCCTTCTCGCTCTTGGTGTCACTCTCTATATCTCTTTCTCTTTCTCCGTGGACTCTATACGCATGAACGTATCATCGTGGGTACCTATATGCTTATCATTCATCACGCTTTAGACTTTGCTAGACCTCAGCTATTACCACCACCCTTAGTACCATTCTCATCGTGCACTCTGTGCTACGTTCTACATCTATATGCAAGTTCACTTTGCTCCTCTATGATCCCGAACGTGGATCCACTTCCCAACTCATTGGGCCATTTACACCACCTCTCGGACACATCGGGATGCGGCGGCTCTCACGAAATTGATTAATTATGGGGAAGCTAACCCGTCTTGAACGGACTAACGAACTGCTTGAAAGGGTCTTTTGGGATTTTGGGATGATATTGTGATACATCGGAAGGATATTTTTAATTTTTCTGTCCTTATCGGTACGTTTAAGGTGTATTAGAGGTTTGGAATTATATAGGCACCTTTTTCTTGAAATCGTAATCTACATGCACGTGTGTAGATGGGAGAAAATAATTATAGAGATTCTGGTAAATGGGAATTCGGAATTTTTTATTTCAAAAATTATTCAATCACTTATATCATGTTTTGGTGAGTTTATAGTCTATGTAGTATTTATATTATGTACGTGTAATAGTTATGCTGCTTTATACTGGTAAAACGAAATTATTCTAGATGATTCTGACTACTGTGCATTTATTGGAAAAACATTTTTGGAAATTGTTTTCTATTTTGGATTGAATAATGTACATGGCTCTTACGCAGTATAGGTATACTGATAATCAACGTATCATTGTTTGCATCGAGAATTTAACAAAAGTTACAGTGTCATCGGGAACGATTAATTTCTTAACGGACCTGAATAACTTATTTCAATTCGCTTCGTATTTTGATTTTATATATTGACATCATTCAACACAGTGTTTTTACTATAATAATTTATAAATGCTCTTGTGATTAATTATCGTTTACTCACAAAATTATAATTAATATTCTAACTGTTGTTGTTCATGACTTTAATAAAGCCAAACATAGACTTAGCTTTAACTTAGAAATTAAACTTCACTTTACATAGTCGTTTTAGTTCTATGCTTATGTAATCTTTTAACCTATGTTCATTGTGGTAAAGTACCTATTTAACCCGTTTTAAGCATTTCATAAAGCTCTGCATACAACAGTAAAAGTATAATGCTTAAAGAATAATTACATCAGACTGTGAATACAGATCTTAAGCTTTTTATTAGTTTCAAGTAGCAGTGAAATTTCTAAAAAAAATTGCTAATCGAAATACAAAATTATATTCTTCCTCTGTACTTTTTTTGTATCAGAAAATTATGTGAAAATGTATTAACTATTTTTCAAGTTTTTTTTTGTATAGAAATAGCGATATAAAATTTTGTCGATAGTATGAAAAGTCGAAAATCCTTAATTAAAATAATTTAAATTAGAAGAATCCTGAGTTTGATCGAATAGCGAACGTCATGATCTCGGCATTTTAAAAGGATACCACCTAGGTCGATATTCCTTTCGAAATCCGATTCATGGTGGCAGTAACCATCAGTCCTGTTTGACAGAAGCAGCCTCAATGGAAGGTTACCCTCGTGCAGCCAAGGGAATTCGTAACGCGCGGAATCTCTGGGGAATCACAGGTGCGCGGTTTCATGGAGTCATCAGCTGTTTGTCACCATTGAAGAAAGCCCAGCCGTAAACCAATGCTAAAATTCCGAATGAATTGCACTCGAGTAAAGTAGGTACTATGCCATTCGGTTTTACCGAACGAACTCTTCGTTCTTCAATGGGCGACATCTGAACAATGCATTCGGTTCTCTTAGTCTATCCTATATATTATTACTGACCATTAATAATCGTACGAACCTAAACTTAACATCTGACCCAAAGAAATCATTTACAAAAATTCTTTAGCAAGTCACTTCCTTGAACTGACTAAAAAATTTTTTATTTGACCAAACAACAATAATTTGGTGTCGCTAATACCAGTATTCTAAATAAATTATTCCAATACGAATTTTTATCTAAGAACAAACTACGGTTCAAAAATTGTTCAAATTTTCGAATACTTACGAAAACATTTTATGAATAGATGAAAGCAGTGTTTCTCCAGGTGTACCAGACCCGGGTTTGAAGAGCTAGGGATAAAATAATATTTTAGCTTTTATTATTCTTGATTAATTTGTTTCATGACTTTCGCCATTTTATAGAATGGTATATATGTATACAAAAGTCTTACTCGATGGACGATTGTCGCGATCAAGGCCATTCTAAGCATCCACGTTTCCCTACAGCTTAACAAACCGCGTGTCCCACACTGTACCTTGCAATAGCCAGATCATTGTTATTTGTTAGTCGAGTAGTCGGCGTTTGCGCTCCTCCACGCGAACCTGCAGGCTCACGTAGCAGTCATCCGTTACGGGCGCGCACCAGTCACTGGAATCTTTGTTCGCCTTGATCCGATCGCAGATGCGACAAACTTTAACGAGTATCGATGCCCGGACTGGTTCCGGAGCGGTCATCGTGTCGCGACGCTCGAGCTCTGTTTTATTTTCCTAGACCATTACTTTCGGTACTTGCTCACACATATTTTTTACTCACAGATCGAGACGAGATGAAAGCGATAAAACGAATAAAAATGAACCCCATAAAATCATTCTTCGTCATTACGAAACATCCATTAAATCAATTTCACAATTAACTAGCAGATTTTATCACCCAATAAAATATTCGCATCTTATAATCGACAAACCAGTCATTCTCCATAATCATTTCACTTTGCCTTCCATGCATTATCCGTCATATTCAAAAGCATTGGATGAGCAAAAAGCATATCGCGCCCAGTTATTTACACGTTCATTCAATCTTTGCGCAAAAAACGTCAGCAAAATAATGAAAAACTAAATTTACCAAGCATACGCGTTTGCGAATTACAATGAACGTACTATAGGTGTATACAGTCGCATATACATAACGACCACGTAAAGTCATAGAGCCAACGTAGATATAGCTAAAAAGTCTGTTCGACGAGTATTGGATTTGAACGAATTATCGAGTGGCTTTTTTTACGCTGTTTACAAACTGTATCGTAGTGGCAGGGGGTAAATGGCTGTAGAGAACGCGAGCGCAGAATTAGGGTGAGGGCAGCTAGCATATACTATACAGTATATAGAGGGGTGCCAAAGCGCGATTTCACCCTCGGACGTGGTGCTCGACTACGTTAGCAATGCAACCTCTGGCACGTTCGTTTACCCGTACACATAGTAATGCGCAAGATGACGGCGGTAAACATCAAAGAGTTGATATCTATCAGACCGCCGCTACCGCCGCCGCCACCACAGGCCTCACGACTACTGCCGCCCTGCACTATACATACGATATACGTATTCATCAGCATGAAGTTTGGAGCGTTCGTTCGTTCGCGCTCTGACTCGGAGGACTGTGTGTATAAGAGCGGGTATAGGTTATGTACAGGCGTAGGCATTCATTTAGTAACGAGCGGAGACGAGTTACAAGAGCAAAGGAACTCGCGGTGAGGCATACCGACGCAAAACGACGCGCCGTGGCTCTTGGCCTCCTTCCTCTTTATTTTTGCAATCCGCTTACTTTCTCCCACCTCTCGAGTCCTGTTAACCTCCTGTGTACTCCGTTCGCGTCTCCTCGCGCTGCTCCACGTGGACGGATTCTGACGTTTATATAGTCTTTCTATAGGCAGACATACTATATCAGTCTCACTGGCTAAAGGGTCTTCTCTTCGTGAGAAGATATCTTTATTTAGTGAATGCAACAATTTTATTTCACTACAGTGCATATGCTTTGCGGTTACTTGCTGGTTGAGGCGTGGAACGTAGAGATGGGTTATGGAGGATAAGAATATAGGTTAGGCTTAACTTCATTAAATTCATGTCTTTTGCGTATGACTAATTTTGGACTCTGATGACTGCAGTTAGGCAACTGTAATCAGTCGGTTGAGTATTTTTTAATTTTTTAACGTTCCAATAAAATTTTAATGTACAAGTAAAATTTATTTTTCAATGTAATTTTGATGTTCCATGTAATACCGCAATAGGTTACAGAACGAGAAACGTAATTTTCCTTCTGGTTGATTTTAGAAAGGGGACAATTGAGAGTTAAAAATTATGTATACAGTTTATATGCTTAATACAATACAATTATTCGTATACCTCCCGTTGTCGGCTTATAGTAATATATTTCAAAGCAATTGTCAAAGCAAACCTAGTGCAGTGATTTCCCATTTGCTGAAACAAGTACAGGCGCGCTTAATCCTTTTTGGCTTTGGTGCACCACCGAAATCGTATTCGTTCCCTTTTATGAGATGATCGATCTCTTAAATACGTTTAAATCGTTCCAGCACGTAGCCGACCCATCTCGCCTTTGTGCACGGATCGAATTCCGAGGTTTCAGCTTTTAAAATCAGATAGCAGGTTCCCTTAATCTAGGGGCAGCAACTTGATATTATTTGTCGCCCTCGGTCAGGTAGGTCGAGCCAGAAGAGTTGGAGAAAGGGGATTATGGGTATCCAAATATCCAAGTCCAGACCTAATGAGGATAAGCGGTACAGGAACCATGGGCCTCGAGTATTTTTCAGCCATAAAGTCTAGCGGACTCTTCAGAATTTTCTTTAAAGCTGACAATGGGCGACCATCTCATTTTCTTTACAGATTCATTACACGCGACAATGGTTTATTATTTAAGAAGGATTACGTTAATTCGCTGAGCATTTCAGCATTTATCTTCGTGCACGATGGATCTTTCCTCGGCAAGGAACAAGCGATTATCCGGATGCGAACTAACAGTAAGCAGAAGGTGTCTTCCTGTTTTTCAGTCTTAAGGGGTGGTATGGTATCTTGACTAAGGAGTAAGTTTTGTCGTTCCTGGATAAAATCTTAAGCGAAAAAAAAATGTTCAAAATTTCCAGAAACAAGGATGTTTTAAATTTCAATTGTTAATAAAATTTCAAAAAAGAACATTTCAACAATACTAATTAATACATTTGTAATTGCACGAAAAAAATGAATTGTATTCAGGATGGAATTTATAAATCTAATAAAAGATAATCGGTTTAGTAAATATCTCTTTAACGCGATGAATGACTGTCGTAGGGACTCACAATAGTCCTAATGATTACAGACTATTGTACTATATAACCAAGCACTTAAGCTTCCGTTATGTGGGGAAATGAGTATCTGACGGCGAATTATTGTAAACGTGGAAAAAGTTACTGAGCTTTCCAACCGCATTGGTCTCGCACAGTTGGCTGTAAGTCTTCATAGATTTGTGGCTTCGAAAAACGAGGGTCGAGTGGGCCGTATAATAGACGGAGCTTAGGCACGAGTAGCGTGACGCTGAGTTGTGGCTAGTAATTACAGATCCTCGTTAGTCCTGCCAATGGAGAGGATTGCCCACCTGCCCACAATATATTATTAGCCGTTTCGTTGCGGTTTACGAGCTTCGCACGTGCCAACGTCGTGCAACTCTTTTATTCGCATTTTGCACTTCCTTTTCTTATTTCACAACATTTGCATGCATTTAAATTTATATTTTCGCAAAATTCTTACTATAATGTATTTTACAGATTTTCCATTGCCTTTTCATTTGTTTATCAATTTACATCGGATTTTGTTCCCTTTTATTTTTAATGTAAAAGAACTTTAAACTCTCGACAATATTTATTCACTATTCCTGCTGTAACACTGACGTGGCCTATAAATAATGCTTTTGGGACTGTTGGATAAAAATAAAAAACCACATAAAAAATATCGTATTGATTTCTTAAAAGTTATTTTTAATAATCCATGTAACTGACTTGCGGAGGACATGGAAGGCGTTCAAGTAAAAGTTTTCAAGTAAACAAATATTTTTTAATGAAACCACACGTGTTAATGTAAATCATCATGATAATTAAAAAATATTTATAATTAACATGAAAAATAAACTTATACAGTGACTTCCAAAGATAATCAGAATTGCATCACTAATTTCTCATACTCAATTCTAGTAATCTAATTAACGTACAACCTTGTTTAGATCCATGAGCATTCTCAAGTGACACCAAATCTCCTTCTGAAATTCTTACAACGTATCGATAACGTCAACAACTCGACCTTTTATCAGCCAATTGATCAATCGAGTTCGATTCGAGTCATCGCAGTGGTTGCATTGATTGCGTAATTTTTCGAAATAATAATAACAATAATCACCATAAAAAATCTAATAACCAACAACGGTCTCCGTAATGTCAAAGATCATATTTATTTTTCTTCGAAGTCAATATTAAACAACCTTTTGAAATGAGATCGAAGAGACAACCCATTTGTCCAATTAAATTAAATTAATAGACAGGTCATCCGGTTAAGCCACTTATACATTCGCGTCTTTAGTTTTCACTCGCAAAGCAGAATCTCCTCGTTACTCTTACGCAATTACTTTTGCCCGCGTTTAATTACGTTATTCAAACACGATCAATTCACAATTAACGAGCCAGTGTCCAGTGTGATGAAAGCAGAGAGACTGCCAGATTACATAGAATTATAAGTCCCATTGGTGGTGAATTATTTGTTCTCTGTCAAACGTATTATTAATGGTTGCTATTGCCGTCCCTATATCCTCGACGTATTGGGGGTCAGAACTTGTATAGGTACTTTTTTTTTCTACTCTTACAGGACTATTTCTGGGCACGTGTCGATTACAATTTCCTATCGCGAAGTTAGGAATTCTGGAGGATCGATACGCGCACTTAGAACAGAGTAAGCAAGATATGTACGGCTTTCTTTTTTTGATTTAGTAAAGAAGTGAAACCATTATGGTGAAATAGAGGCATGGCTATTGGAAGACCTTGAAATTCCTAATGGATATATTTAATGCATTCGGACAATATCATGAGCTCTGGGAGCATTACGCTTCAGCACTTCGAATTTAAGGGGTCATATGGTAATAAAGTATTAGTAATGCGTTTTACTAGGTGACAAGGATCACAGATACAGTAATGGTTTCGAATGGCTGCACGTGTCTTTTGGAGAGCGGCTTTATGTTTTGTAACGTGGTATAGGCTATGCACAATAATAATACTTTTATTAATAGTAGTATTTCATATCATCAGATATTAATTATACTTAATAAAAACATAATTAAATATAATTTAATAATATCTTACTGTTTATACAATCCCCAAATAATATACTATCGTTAATGCTATCGATATTAATTTTAACGTTATCCCTTATATGCTAGTACATGCAAATATTATATTGTGTCTATATGCTCAGTCGACAAGTACTTTATAAAAAAAAAGATGAGGGAAATTCAAATGAAGATCGAAGAGCTACAAGGAATGGGGTCTGCACTAAGATGGAAGTAGGACAAAAAAAATACTTAAGGCGTGGAAAGGTTCACGTACGTTAATCACGTACGTTAATCGAGTGGGTAAAAATGATCCATGTTAAAGAGTTATAACGAAGAAGCATACCAGCCAAGGATACAGGGTGACGCGTATGACGAGAGACAGAGATGGGAATAACCGAGGGAACGAAGAGGCTGCAAGTCTCGCCAATTTGCAGCGTCGACGCGGACTTGTCTCGCAAGAAGAGACACCGGCAGTATGACACGAAGCACAAAGGCATGATGGATGAGGGGGCGGCCAGTTTACGTGATCGGGACATGATCGCCTGTGGCCAGGGTGGTCCGTCTGTCTCTCGATCCTTGGCCCTCTTGTTCCACGTGTCTGCCTCCTCGTTCTCTTTCCTCTCTATCTGCGTATCCATACGCACTCCTATCTCACGCAGCCAAGTCCTCACGAGGCACGCACACGCAGAAGAGCACACGCACCCCTGTCACCGGGTGAGCGATCTCGTTGTCATGTCCTGCGGACGTGCCCGACTATCCGCTCGGGACGATCGCAGAGCGTCGCGGCGGCCTCTCTCTGTATTTCGTAGGCCCCGCGTGCCGATGTCTTAAACTCCCATGTCGAGTGGGTTTATCAACTCTCTCATGAACCAACGACCGATGCTCTGCGTCTTCTTCGAGCCGCTACTTGAACTTCCGTGTCTATCGGGAAACGCCGTAGCAATGAAGTCTTCGAGGCTAGTTTAGTATAAGGGTGCTATATGTGATAGTGGAGAATTTCGTTTTTATAAAAATTATTATTTTATATACATGTTCATTTTTAATGACGTTTTTTCTTTGGAAAATTTTGTAATTTCATAACGTCCGGTAATTTAATACTGGATGGTTGTGTTAATTGTCTTCTTCTTTTATGGTCAGGGAAATGGAATCTTTGGTACTGACCTTGACGTCAAGGACTAATCTGGACTTGGTCTGGACCCAGATGAGGATACGAATGAAGTGACGTACTGACAAGCGGACGATGCGCTCTTGCTGCGTAGGAGTGATTCCATTCTCCGTAAACGCTGCGGGTGGCTGGTGGTGAGCAGCACGCTTCACTGTGACGAAGAAAGGCACGCGGTGGATATACATATGGAAGTCTCAACGGGAGAAACCAGTAGCCCTCGGCCTCAGCATCCCGCTGATCTCTCTCCGTTCTTTCGTTGAATATCATTCGGCGGTGATGGTGAGTCTGACGTATGGAATGCTTTGCCGATGCCGAGGGAGTCCATCGCACGCCTTTTCCCTCGAGTGCTACTGCACCGCGCACCCAATCGCTGCATCCTCCACCTACCTTACATCAGCCATTCTGCATCTTGCATTCTATACAATCCGTAGAATTTCAGTCACGACTGTCGCCTAAGGTGTATCGCGTGCCGCGACTCCATTTCGTACCAGCTCGACATCCTCTTTCTTTGATGATATCTCTCTTAAAGACCCGATAGATATTTTCGACAGCATCTTATAAATATTTTTCTTTTCTTAAATATAAAATTTGTATAACTTTCCACAGAAATAAGAAATTGCCTCAATTATTGTGCAAGCTTAGAAAACTACAAGGCGTATGCTCGCAGGAGCTTTATATATGCCCAACTTTATATGATTATATGAATAAAATATTAATTATAAATTTTTTATTCACGCAGAACAGTATATATAATGTTAATTAATAAAAGTATGATTAAGTCGGCCACCAAGAAGATACGCTACATTCAATGACTACTTTTTGGTCCTAAATAAAGAGCACTAGTTCTTCCAACAACCATTCGTCTCTGTACTCATGGGATCAAGATGTTGGATCAGTATCCACTAGATGGGACCAATGGAGCAATCCCTAGGATCTAGCAGTGTCGAATTCTCCAGAGTTGACAGGGTGGCTGCGGCAGGTCTCTTTGTAGGTCGCTGGTCCAGCCATAACCCCCGGGAGTGTAGAGCCGAGTAGTAGAAGCCGCCTGGAGTATCCCTGCGGAGTTGGATAAGAAATAGAAAGAAATCCGCCACGTTTGGATATGAGAAGCCGAGCCGATGGTGGACCGTGATAGCTGGCCGGTAAGCCGTCTAGGAATGCGGTCTCCTCCAACACGACACTGGAAGAAGCTCATCGGCTCCGATTCACACCGAGCATCCATCATATCCATATAGCTCTACCACTACGGCCAATCCAGATGGATTACGCTGCTGCGTCTTATTCAAACACTTGGGCAATCTTATGATTACCTTGTTTGCGATCTGCGCGCTGTTATTCTTCGAATCTCCTCGCCATCTGCTCATGTCTAATAGCTGTCAAAGTATTATAGAAATAAAACAAGAGTTTTCATTTTCAGTACTTTTTTTGAGATTCTATTCTTTGTTATTACAAAATTAATATAGATTCTCATTACCGTCAAGCGGAACACCTATAAATCATATTCGATCAAAATTTTCTATGATATACATCCCTATTCGAATACAGAACTGTATATCAATAATGACGATATTTATATAGAAAATATTCAAAAAAGAATATATTTTACATTTATATCAGATCCATATATTATCAGTTACATATATTATCAGATCCATATCTTTATAACTTACAACGTACAAAAGTCCTCGGGATCTATAGAATCAATTTGACGTGACCGAAAGTATCAATATCAAAAAAAGAAATAGTGTCAAAAGAATGCTGAAAATTGTGCGAAGGCGACACAACAGTCTCATTCCTCGCGCAAGACTTTGTTTTCGTAAAGACGAGGGATAGACCAGGCCGAACAATAATGCTACAAGAATAGAATCGGCAAACATTGCTTTGTATCGACACAAGCTACACCGAATTTACGTGACGACGCGCATTCTGAATAGTAATCTACACCGGTTGGTATTGGCATTTCGAGCGGCATTATTCAACAGGCTCGACGAGCGCCCGAGCGTCTTCGGTGATGCTTACTGAAAATCCTGCAGTTACCACGATCGTTTCACTAATGCCAGGACCATTCAAATCCGCGGTTGGATGATCAGGTATAAGTACGTTATTCGCAGCGTTGACGCGGTATCGTTGCTTCTTAGTGCTGGCGTGCTCTCATCCCTAAGGATACTAGGCTCTAGGTTCCTCGGATTACAGTTGAAATACTTCTAAGCGCACCGACCACCACCACCACCACCTTCACCACCATAGCAACACTATAGCCACCATAACCACCATAACCACCATTACTGACTGTCTGCCTATTCTCTCGATCACCGTTTTACCTGGTGTTGTTTCGTGCTTTTTAGGTTAAAGGAAGTGGCCTGACGGATGGCTTACACACTGACAATACCTGCAATTTGTCGAATGACAAGGGCCACGGCTAATCTACTGCCTGTGGAATACGCCAGTCTTGGACACTCTCTTTTGGCATTTTTTTGGAGCTCTCATCGTTTTTGAGATGAAGTTGTTTGATGATTTTCAAAATTCTATAATTCGATGCGTTCGTCTAGGCGGAGAGATTGATGCTCTCGTGTAAGGTTTTGCAGTCATTATTTTTTGTTCTTCGACATTTATTAAGTCTTATATTGAAATATTTCAATGTTTATTTTCCTAACAGATACTCGTCTATTATTTACACGTAAGTATTAACAAAAACTTTTATTAACAAACATTTTTTTTGTATGGCAAATAATTTTTGTATGAATAATAGTAGAAATTCCAAGTCGAATAGAAGTTATAAAAATTATTCCTCACGTTACTCTGAGCAATTACGAAATTATTATAATAATTCTTCGAGCACTATCATACTCAAATTTCCCAGTAAAAGTCTGTTCTCGACGATAAATAATATAATTCTCATAAACATGTTCTTACATTATGAAATTATCATTTCACAAACTAATAATAACGTTGTGATTCGTTACAAATAAAATTTAAAAAAACTATAAACTCAAACCAAGAATTAATGTCACTAAGAAATAATCACTCTGCGTCCATAACAATTGAAAAAGTAATCAAAGTTATCTCACAAACGTTCTTCAAACAGAATAACTTCGTTACGTAAAAGCGGAAGCGACTGCAGCAATAAGTACCTATCTCGCGTGTCAGCTAACTTTGCATAAAGCACGAACGCGAGAGCGCTTATAAAAGAAAAAAACTATCTACCTCCAAAATGGAGTCCCGTCTTTCACGTCTCTCAGCGTGGGCCCGTGAGCAGCTGTGCCCGTGCATCTCGGTTAGCTACAACCCTGGACGAATGGATAAGTACCTAGTTTCTAGAGGTGGGGATAGTAAGGCAACCTAGGAAAAGGGAGACAGGACGGCCTAGTAGGGGAGGGTATGCAACCACCTGGACCATCATCATCAGGGGAGTGAGCATTCGGATGCGCCGAGCCGTGCAACGAGTTGCCGCGAAATAAGGGATGTAGATATATATATATATATATATATACCTAGTTCACTCGAGTATATGTTCCTGGCTACGGGCTCTCCGATGCTCTAGGTTGAAAACGGGCGCCTCTCTGTTGGCTGTACTGCGTGCCATCCTCTCTCTCTCTCTCTCTCTCTCTCTCTCTCTCTCTCTCTCTCTCTCTCTCTCTCTCTCTTTCTGTTGGGCACTGCTGCTCCTCTATACCTAGCTTGCCTATAGTACTACCGCACAACTTAAGCGCGAGCATACTTACCGCATGTTGCCATAATGAGTCGGCCCCCCTCTATTCATCGCGCTGCTTCGGTTGCTGCCTCTAAAGGGAGATTAAAGTACCGCGGTCTTCGGAAGTTTATTTATCAACCTTTTTATGTCGAATTGGATCGATGAATCCACGCTGTACATGTATATAGGCTGAGCATAGACGATCCGCCGCTCAAGTAAAAGAGACTTTGAACATTTTTACTGAAAGGTCGTGTCGTACCGCCTTTTTCGGCAGACTTAAAAGAACCGACCCACCGATTGATTTCATCAAAATTGCGAGAAGGTAGAATTTTCACCATTTTTTTTTTACAATTTTCTTCACTGTATTTTCAGAGATTCAGGTAAAACGTACCTACACATTTTTTACACAAGGTAAGTAGTACTCTATCAATGGTATTTTTATTTTCATCGTTTCGTCCGTCTGACGTCTTGTTCGGTATCTCGTGTGAATAATTTCTGGAGTTTATCTATAAAAAATATTGTATCCAACAAGAAGCCGCGAAAACGTCGCCTTGTCACTTTCACTCAACTCACACGATCCATTAACCACATTCGAATCCTGTATTAACCTCGACACGCTTATCAATTACCTAATTAGCGTTATCTGTAGTCCGCAGTCAGTTTTCAAGAAACGAAATGCATTCTGTACGTATTCGCGCTCTTACAGACCGTCGCAAAAATATTTTTCGGACGCAGTGCGGATCTTTGAGTAATTACCAAATCCTGTACTGTTTACCTGCGATGTAAAAATTGTGTAACAGCAATCGGGGGGAAATGGTAATCTGCCGTTAGGGCGACCCAACGAAGGTGGCGGACGTTGATGGCGATGCAGTAGCGTGGAGGTGATCACCGATAGAACCTATGGTAGCCACTGGTTGCGGCATTCATCAGAGGTGGTACACTGCATACCCTCGTGCTTCCTTTTTTTTACCGTACATACCTACACGTACCCTAGTAGCAAGGTATACCTACTCATAGAAGGTAGGTACCTTCTGTATACCCGCTGTGAGAAAATCTTCCTATTGAAAATATTAACAAGGACGAAACCGCCCTTTGGCGGCTTTCCCTTTCGACATGATGCGCACTCAACCTTGCCTACCGGTATTTACACCTACTTATCCATGACGAAGACCTACTTTAAGATGCATTATCCTGACCCTCTTTACCTGCCTGCATATAAGATCTTATGTATGTATTTATGTGCATGGCTTTTGGTTGCACGATACACGCCTCTGTGTATGAGATATATAAATATATCGTTATTGAGATATATCGAAATTTATATTGTCTTTGCAGACACTCGTAGTGGATGTGTTATTAATTTATTATATTTATTAAATTGTTTAGTTTATATTGTTTAATAAATTTTATTTTAATGGTTATACGTGGCTATCCATGAATCATTTCATGGAAGATCGACTGGATTTTTATAACATCTTTTGTGGGTAATGAATCTTTTTATTTGTTTTTTTATATATTTCTTGTAACGAGGCATAGAGCTTTTAATTAATTATTACTGTATTGGAGATGGAAAGGTTTGGTTTAGTTTAGGGTTTTTTTAGTTGGGTGGTTCAAGGCGAGATTGTTCATGGAGTTTGGTATGAACGATATTTTTAGGGGTTATGAACTGAAAGTAATAAACTGAGGCTGACTTTTGAACGAAATCGAATTGATGGGCTAACTTCAGATTATTCGTTTGAGCTTAATTTCAGTATGTATAGGTATGTTACTTAGGTCCTGAAATCAATTTTATTTTGAAAATAGGGTTTTCTAGGATTTTCACGCCAGTTGAAATTAACACATCCAATTGAATTATTATGGTACCATTAACTTTAGTTGTGCACATAGCTGTATCTGGTACAGTGTAATAAAGTTTTTTTTAATGTGTAGAACTGAAATTATATATAAATTGTAAGCTAGTTGTTGCAGTAAATTATTTTTAGTTACGAATTTTACATTTTAACGACTAAGAGGTAGTTTTATATTATTTTCAAAATTTTGTTTGGAAGATGACTTTTTTCTCTATTAATCTTGATTTCCATCAAACTGAATTCATTGTGTTAACTTCTCTAGTTGACTTCAATTTTAGTAATATCTAATATTTCTATATGAAACGCACAAGTACCTAGTTTGATTAAAAAAAAAAAACAGTTATTTGAACAATTATTTAAAAAATCAAAGATAGTCTTTTAATAAAATTCAACATTTTTTCATTAACGTAGCAAACGTTATAGAAGTTTAAAAAAATACTTCTTATAAGTTTAGCTACTTAATTCACTGTAAAACAAATTTTCAAAAGGAATTAAAGGACAATGTCTCAACTCTCAATTGATATACTATTAAAATTTCTCATATCTTAAAATATAAATGATCTTTATTACAAAATTACAATACAGCGAAATTTCATTTAATCTAAGCTGCCACTACATACACTCATTCAACACAAGATGCAATCAATAAAGCGGTAAGTAAATACAAAATAAAAATTAATAACATACAATGAACATCATTAAATATGATACAGCACAATAATAATATAGCACCCAACAATTTCTTTAAATTCAAACACGTCTATGAAATCACTTAGTACGTCAATTGGTAAAATAAAAATATAAACTACAAAGCTAATTAAAAATATATTATTATCATTGAAATTAAATACACGTTCGGTATATATTTTGATAACAGGTGGATAAGCATAAATGAATGAATAAATGCTTTTTAATTGACTAAGAGTCGCAGCATTCAAGTATGCAAGCGGTACAGATCACAAGACTCCGCACAGATCTTTTGGGATGTTTTCAATTACATACGTTAAGTCTCCCCACTTTGGTGTCTGATTACACCAAGATGTCGGGTATAACCGATACCACAGTGCACTTGCCGTTCATACTGTCCTCCTTGTCGAGCAGCAAAGCATTGCAAAATACAGACATCCCGTGTGCATGCATTCGACTCGATGACAATCAGCATCAGACATCCGCGATGCACATTATATTTGTAGACTATCGACATACAGGACCTGAATTCGATACACGACCAACTTCAAATACAAAATATTTCCTCGTTCTCCTCCATAATAATAACAAGCGAATAATCCACTACATTTTTTGCACACTTGAATTTTCAATCCCAGCTTCTTTTGAATAGTTATAAATTTTTTAATTAATCCCAACACAAACACGAATCCATTCATATGAATTTTCAGATCAAATGCACCAACCAAAGTTACCCCGTCCATTTGATTTCCCCGATAGAACCAACTTGGTAGAACCAGTAGGTGAACTTTTACTGAATAGCGTTATATGAAATGCCAATAATTTCACATTTGATATCCCACACATGATCACGAATTCCCATTGATCTGTCAAATTCCCATGTATCCTCTCTGTTCTCATAATTTTATGCGCGTAACGTCCCACGCCCATTGCCTTAACACGTACAATAAGTGCCATTAAAATAATTCAATGAAACCCTAAAATCCCTACATGGTTATTAGAAAAGAAAGTTATAAGAAGCATCGAAAGATACGAAGGCGCACTCCAGATAATACAGATAGTATCAGGATCGAATTCGATATAAAAAGTTCCGATCCACAAAGCGAATATAAGTCAATGACAAAAGAAGCGTGACGATGATACCAGGCGAGGATATTGACAACGTGCGATATTAGCCACGTATCGCTCGATTAGCCACTAGTCAGCGTTACGTTAACTTACGTTACCTTACATTTTATTACACTTTGATGATGCAGTGGAAGCCAAGCGCGACCAACCGAAGACGGAAGTCTTCTAGACCCACTTTGGTGGTCCTTCTCCTTCCTATACATTCGGCCATTGCCTGCCGCGCCGTTCCAGCCACTACGTGCTTAGATCCACAGCTATACCTATATAAAAGTCATATATACATAAAGAGTACTCCTTCGTAGGATCAACGACTGAAATAAATGAGAAGTGTCACTCAAACGTCCAGATGTAATTAGGTGGGTATCTATCCGCGACCCACCTACTCAGCCAGCTCTAATCTGGTTATCTGGCAATCGGCCGAGCGCCCCGAGCGCCCCGTGCGCCCCCCTGTCCACCAAGCCGGAACGTTCCTACGGAGTCCTCTCCCTGGTCACTCCGCTTCAGTTTCTGTAGTCTGGCTATGGTCTTGCTGTGGTCTATCTGGTACGAGGGGGAGTAGCGAACGAGAGCCCATCTGGAATCCACTTGGACACCTCGATATAATACTTGATGGTTATCGATATTCATCAGGAATCTATGCGCGAATTGTGCATTCTATTGGTTTACAATGCAATATAGGTATACGCTGTGTGTATACGGTTGGTCAAGGACGACGCAAAGCTTGCAGGGTCGAGTCTTGGATTTAATTTTGGATGTCTGATTTCGTGGGTGGGTCGGGGGATGTGGAAACAAGGAGCCATCGGTGTAATCGTGGCAAAGTGATTGATAGCAGAGACTGTTGGAAGTCTGGGAGGAATTTTAGAAGTAATTGGAAGGAGGAGGGGGGTTGAGTGGATTATTTTAACGGAACGATTCGCGGGCTTTTATGGTATCCTAGTTGCGAGCGTTGACAATGAGATAGTAGCTAATGGTGATGTCACCTGTGATTGACACCACTTTGATTCATTCTTTCGTAAGACGACTGGAACTCCGATAGTGCCTAATGGCCTTTCCAATTGAACTCAATCACTAGTGTGCCTCATTATTTCCTATACCGGCTTGCGCGATAACGAGTTATGCTCTGCTTCTTTTTATCCAGCCATACCTATTCTTACGTATTGCTTTTATTATTTGTGTACACGACACTTGTGCTTGTGTGCCAGTTCTTGCTGAGCTTTGGCTTGAGATTTTTGTATGATAAGCAAACAATACTAATTTTATGGAATTTTTTTGTATATTCTTCAACTTAGGTTCATTTCATATTCCCAAGTCGATAAGTATGCACGAATAAATTATATTGAATTGTATGTTATTTTTTATATATGAATCAATGTTTTGTTATGTGTCATAGGGAAAATGTGATATGCTGGCATGGGTTAAAATGGATTAAAATATTTGTATTTAATTATATAAATTAAAATTTGTGTTCGATAACTTTATTTTAGACTAAATATTTTTTACGTAATGTGGGAATTGTGTAAGAGATGAATATTAGTGTAAGGAGATGCCCGTCCGACGGCTGAGTGCTTCAACATAATTTTGACATCTGTCAATTGAGAGAAGTTGGGCTAATTTGTCGAAATAATATTTTTTGATTTCTATTTCCAATGCTTTTATCTCTTGAACAATGATAATTAACGTTAACCTCTTAACGTTAATGTAATTACGAGTGTCTCATCGACGGCCGGTTGCACTTCAAGTGAAACATGCTTAACGTAGTTGCGACTAAATGAGTTTCTGCAAAGTGCAATTGAATACCATTTGCAGCGACAGCCAAGATTCTCAAATGTCGTATACCTGTGTAATTGGGTAATTAGAATCTTATTTCAATCTCGCCTTTCATTCTAGCGTGAAATGCACTTCTGTTATATTAAAAGCAAAGTCAAGTTTTCAAATATTCGAGAGACTATTTGAAACAGCTTCTTTGTGACAATGCATCCATTGTCACCATGCAACTATGTATACATTGCTCCTTCCTGATGTCCTCAAAGCCAGAAATGAACAATTTATTTCACGATAAAGCTGAATATAATTAATTACCAAAAGACGAATGACTACCAAATGAGAATTACACAGTGTCCATAGTTAAGATACACTGAAATATTTAAGATGATAATGAAAGATAATTAATTGAAAAACCAACAATTAAACGCCATTTGCAAAATTACACGAAAAGATATATAAATTTTAACACTAGATATGCCTAGATTTTTGTTAAGGGCAAATTTACGTTGAAAATAGTCAAACTGAATGGCGATGGTAGTTCTAATGTTAACGATACAAAGATATTATGGTACAGAATAAAAATTGCTCTTCAAATTTTTGCCTATTGAAAAAAAAGGCCAAGAAAATGTGCTTCGCATATGAAAATTAATTTTTAAAAATTCGCATACGACTTTTTAATTAGCGAATCAATAACTTAATTTTCTTACTTTAACTTGAGTGTTCATATTCTTCACTAAAGATAAAGGCGACTTAGCTAAAAGTGGTTGACGTAATCATTGTCCAGAAAAATGGATACAAACTACATTTGCATAAACGAAGGACACTATTGCATAGAGTGAATGTAATACAAGTTCCTATAAATATGTAAGCATTACGTTTTTTTAATACTTTTTTTTCAAGAATGCACCAGCAACACATTAACTTTTTAATATGTACATGTTCAATCTGACCGACCGTCGCAACGCAATGGTTTTTACTAATCCGTTGTTATTAGTCCCATAAGCGTAGTATGAAGAAAAATGAAAAAAACTATGACTCACGTCCATGAATAATTCAAGAAAGAAAAATGTTATTGACAATTGTAGTATCGCTCGTAGTAAGTTGAAAATATTGCTGCGCTACAAACTGAAACAAGGTTATTACATAATACAGAAATAGCATATCATTACACAGACTGCTGCACAGAAAGTTTCAAATGTTTAGTTTGAAACGCAATAAATCATATTCCATGCGAAAGCTCGTACTATGAAAAGTAACTTTGTGGTTTTACCTAGCCAGAGTGTTCGTCCGCAAATTAGATTGAGCGACGGTAAGGACTGTGCCGAGCTGGAAGGGAGAATAAGTTGATGAACCCTGGAAGCAAAGGGAAGGGTGTTCGGGGCTAGTGTAAGGGAACAATGGACCGATGGGCGGACCGTGTAAACGTGAATTTCACGTATCCACAGTGGGACACGTAGTGTGGACGACTCGAGAGGACCAAACCAAAGGAAGGGGTTGACGATACAAATGGATGGACATGATGGTTATTATACGAGAAGTGTGAGAGGATAACAAAGAGGGTTAGGATGCAGGCGGAGAGACAGTAAATCAGGGACTAGCGAAGGCAGGTAGGCAGGTATTGTAGGCACGCAGTCAGCTAGGCTAAGAATCAAGCAGTCAGACGGACCAAAATCGAGCTTATTTAGGTAGGAATCGTGCAAGGTAAGGATGTCGCTGTGACTTACCTTCTGGCATTTGCGAGATCGCGGAAGCGACGGATAGCACGAAGGTGTCGAGCAGCCGCCAGAGAGATTGAACGAGACGATGTCTGCAAGATCGCGGGTCCGAGTGGCGTCGCGGTGCCCGGCGTCGCGTGTTGCGCTGCGGCGCCGCGTATACCAAAACAATGGCGTCGCCAGAGCGCCAACGAAGGGTCGAGCTATTATCAGGAAGCTCCGCCTGTCGAGCGCGCTTAGCTCAGCGATTGCGCCCCCCTTTAACGGCCCTGATTAAGCCACGCCCCGCCGACCACGCCCACTTTCATCCCTCCGTCGACTTAGGTCTCTGATGTCACGTTGATCCAACCACGGAAGAGCTCGTTGCTCCAGAGAAGTGGGAATCAAGTCGCGTGATGTCACGGAAGCCTGAGGGGCAGTGGGGCGAGATGGGGCGTGGCTCGGGGCATTCCGACGTCGGTGGCGTCAGTGGGACGGTACCAGGAGAGGGGGCTGATAGCGTCGTGTGAGGATAACGTCAGGTCGAGGAGGAGGCATAGTTGCCCAGCCGAAGGCAAGGCAACGGACAGGACGAACACGAAAGGATGGATGGACCGACGGTGGCGGCGTTGGCGGTGGCGGCAGTGGCAGCTACGGTGGCGGCCACGACTGGGGTGGGGGCTGCCACCGAAATCGTGTGCTAGGGTTCGTCCGCATGGTGGAAGGCAGACTCTGGTGGTCAATCGGGCGCCGCGCACCACAGCAGCGACGCGTCACTGCACCCCGTTAGTTGCACGTGCTCCAGCGCACCGTCGCTCATCGGGCAACCAGGCGCGATAAGCAGCACCCGCCAGCCGTGAAAGTTGCCACCCTCCGTTTCGGACACGTCGCGGCGACAGTGCGGAGTGTACGCCTCAGTGAAACTCGAGGTTCATCCTCGACCTCCGATCTTAATTAGCCTACTCATCTAATAATCTATACGACAGACCCTCACGTGTTTAGTTTGGTGATCAGTGATCGCGAGATTTTTCGACGAGCCGCGTGCGTCGAGGTTTGTGCGACGTTTCGTGAACTCGGGCTTGCGGATAGTGCTTTCAGCTGGTGACAAGATCCGGCCTGACCACGGCCATTCTCGACACGGTACGTTATTCCTCACGTCTCGTTACGTTTCATTACTTGGGTACGATGTAGGAGTTATCCGTAGTTTGACTGCTTCTTTATTCGGTTTGGCTTGGTTGGACTATCTTTTTATACTTCGACTCAAGTACTTCTGGGAATCAAAGGACTTATGCAGTACGCGCTAGATAAAGCAGAGACTTTGGTATTTTGTTATGCGTTGGGACCTTCTCCGTAATCTTTTTTTGGATCTCTCATGAATCTTGTTTCAAAGAATATTTCTTATGGCTTTAACAAAAATAATACTATTTTTTATATCAATGATACAGTTTCAATCAATGTTAAGAATTATGGACAGTGGGTTAAATAAAGTAGGGTCTTGCTTTGTTCTCATTTTTCTATGGGTTAAATGTATTATGCTCTATATAAACAGATAAATAGCATCTATCGATGCAAGCCATATTAAAGTCTTTAAATTGTAATACAAATCCTGAAAGCTAATAATAATGAATATGTACTGGATGGAAGTACACTAATACTGAAATCATTATCCCTCATATTCGTCACTACTAATCCCATCCGACGGTACAGGTCAATTCGAATGTTCAACATCTACAGCATCATGGAACTTCATGATTCTCTAACTGTGTTAGAGAATTTTTATTCAATTTTGACAACCATATTATCTGCCAAACTTTGCGTGCAAAATTTCTGCGTTCGTAGATAATCTTTGATTCAAAATAATGAATCATTATTTAAGAAGTATTGTGTAATCAAAATAAGATTAAAGTACAAATAAATTCTGTTGTTATAAAGGAAAATATAATAGAACATATGAGCAGTAGTATTACTTTGTATCCAAAAGTATTTTATTCTCGTGAAAGACGTTATGACCAAAATGTTGCAATTCGTTTTTGCCTGAGAGCACAAATATTCTGACAGATTCGATGTAGTTTCTGATGATTATCATGATCGTATAGTGAATTAATTTCGAATAAAGTCAGCGTCGCGATGGCGACGCCCGTCGGGAAAACACAATACAATCCCTCATTCGGGATACAATGAAATAATGTAAAACTATGCTAAGGATAATATATTTAGACGCGTAATATTCTATTCCTTATACAGAATAATGTTTCATGACATATTCTGTTTGTTAGATGAAATTATGTAGACTCGGGGTACGTTTAGTTATGATGATACAACAGATTTACTAACTGTCCTGAAATTTTGTCACACTGCCTTAACTAAAACAAAATCATTTTTTGCATTTTATATTTTTATTTTGCGCCTTATACGAAGTGAGACTGTGTATGTTATCTATCTCGTAAAAAATTGCATAACAAACAAACGAGATATATCGGTATTGACATTGTATTGACATTTAGAAATCAGATTGATCCTGATTGATTGATAAAAATGTTCACGGGGACATTTTAGCCCGTGTAATTTTCTCGTGATGAACATTTACAAAGTAAAATAAAGAAATAATAGAAATTGTAACACGATGCTTAATGTACAGTCGAAAAGGAGTTAATTTACATTGCAAAAGTGTTTTATACGGGAAGAAAAGTGACATGCGAAAAACAGCTTTATAACAAGAAACCTCTGATTGCCTGCTCCGTGATACAGTGAAAATCTCTATAAAATTTAGTAAAAAGCTCCCGTTTTTATCTTGAAATGTTTTTTAATCCTGAAATGAAAAAAAAGGCACTAGTGAAATACGAATCTCTGCCGTGAAATATTTGCTAATTTAACGAGTGATAAAGAGAAGTACCCATGTGGAACTTGGGAAGTGTACGTAGGGTTGTGAGTAGGTCCTGTAGGTTATACGTCGGCTGCGTTCAGATCTTCGTGCACAGACGTAACGAAGTAGAGACTACGCGAACTCTGCGCTCTTGTGTTGTGAATGTCACGTGAGTGGCGTCGTTACAACACTCGCAGTCTGCTTCTCCACGATCTTTTGTATATTTTGCTAGCGTGCAGAATAGTAATTTCGTTACGATCTCTGGCTCTTTGGTCGGAAGCTATTACACTCGAGTCAAAGCCGCGTCTTCCTGTTCGTTTAATGACAGCCGCAAATCACTCTTTACAAAAGTGCCGTGTAATTTTAATCGCTTCCTAGATCAGAGTAAAATGTATTTTTCAACCGTTTCGTATTGTCGATATGCGACTTTTTAATCGATATTAAATTTACGTTAGTTAATTTTCTTTTGTTTTGCAATGGATCAACATTTAGTATATTGAAAATTTTGTTACTGATTTCGATGATGTTTATTGACATGTTTTTAAAAATTCTCTAGTTCGTACTTCAACAACGTAGCGGTAGTAACGAAGTGCTCTGTTTGGGCTACGATTTAATTTAATCACTGATTTGTCCTAGTGAGACTCGTAAGCATGTTTATGGTGATGTATTCGAGGAGTCTAGCATGTAATTTTTAATCTTAGAAAAATATCCTGTGGTCTTTCGTACGCAGGCAGTTGCAAGTCTTTAGCTTTTCTGTCAAAATTGGCATTTAAATAAAAATACATGCGTATTTGCGTATTATTTTTAGTTAAAAACGCTATCGAATAGTTTAGTAGACATGTCAATGAATACTATCGAATTTTTTCAGATTTTGCATTTCTTGTTAACATTGGTAAAAAAATCTGTTGGATACGAAAGACCTCGAAGTGTGTGTGCTTAAAGATAAGGTTTATAGGTTGTCTTTCTAGGACGAAAAATTTACTCGATAAAATATTAGTAAGTGGATAAATTAAGAATGTCCTCGCTTCATAAGTCGCCTTGCATAGCGATTCGCCATTTCTACAAAGGGATCCTCGTCGTGAACTCTTAATCCAGAAAAATACAGCAGAATTTTTGAATTGTCATCTAATGATTTCTCTTCGTAATAAAAATTTGTTGTAATAAAAATTTGGACGATGCTGCACATGTCATAATCTTACTTATCCAGTATTTCGTTTATCACTTATTCAAGAGTCTAAATTTTAGCTATACTAAACTTTTTGAGTAAAGTTAATGAAATTGGAACAATCCGATGCTTAGGAAATAATTCTTTGACGTGTGTGTAAGCCTAGGGAATCGAGACAGGCAGTCTGTTTTGTTTTCGTTGATTAAATTAAACTGAATTAGCTGTTCCTGGCTCGCGAGGTTTGCCTTTGTTCAGCCACTACCTTTTTCTCTGTCCTTTATTCCTTCACTTTCCTATCTCCAACTTTCTGTATTTTCTTGCAAATTTGAGTATATTAATTTCCATCGTTGTTTTCCTCGCATTTCTTTGGACTTTTCGAATTAACTACTTATTTATTATTTCCATGATTAATCTGATTTCAGCACTGTGTTAGCGTGGCCGGAGGTGGCGGCGGCGGAAGCGGAGGCAGCGGCGGAGGCGGCCGGTTAAGTCTGCACTTGCGTCCGTGCAGCTCCGGCAGCGGCGTCGGAGGCGTCGCAGGCGGTGGCGGCGTCGGTAGCGGAAGTGACGGAGGACCGTCTGAATACCCGCCAAGCGCTGCGGCTGCGAGGAGCAGGGAAGCGGCGGCGGCGGCGCTGCACGCAGCAAGAACGTTGTTGGGCGCGGGGGTGGCTAACCCTTGCTCACCCACCCCCGAGTCGCCCTTCTGGAAAATGCCCCATAAAGGTCAGTAGAAAGTTCAACCTCTGCACTACAGACTTGTATGTATATGTGGCTTCCTTGACTCCGACACAGATTAGACCGGTGTGACATCAGTGCTTCGCGCGATTCTCAAAGTTTAGGAAAAAGGTCAAATTTCATGGAAAAGTTAAAGACCGTGCATTCCTGTGTACAGGAATCTTCTGATTGTTATTATAATGAACTTTCTAGAATCTCCGGAAAATAAGTAAATACGAACAACTGATTTTTTAAGCAGATTACATTTACTCCAAAATATTTATGAAATTTACAGAAGCAAGTTAGACTGTTCTTTTGGTATTCTTTACACGATATACAGTCTAACATAGAATCGTATAAAATCATCAAGTAAAGAGCATAACTGAATCCGGATGAAATACGATAGCTTACCCATTGAAAATCCCTGAGTATCTTTTTGTGCTTTTAAATTAAAATAAAAAATCTCATTGGCAGTTTAATACACCAAAAAATGTTATTTTTAATATCAGTATACAAAATGATACTTTTTTTGTTATATATTCATTCTATCACAATGATGCCATAGTTGAACTTTTAACAATAACGTTTTGAAATACAGCAAAAAATAATGCAAGGTAAAATACGTAAAAATAAAGTAGATGATTATGCACCGCATTGTGTATACAGTCTGATAAATCGTACAAGCCGCAGTAACAACTGATACCTAGACTATTATTCGTGTAAGCCAGGGTAGTATAATTGCTAACAAGCTGGATATACATTCCTATACAATGTCCAATAAAAATGAATGGTACGAAACGTACGTTTGGTGAAAACACGATTACGTGCAGTGCTTACAAGCACCAACGGACACTGTACAGTCGTGTACAGATCGGTTGTTATCGCGACTCGATGAATTCCTCTGATATTATAAGTTTTGTCACATTCTTCGAATCGATTACCCAACTTTAAGGCAATTGACGTTATTATCGTTGAGGTACAAAAAAAATATATTATACCTTGTATCGGCAACGTTGCTTTTTAACCTATACGTTTTATCTTGCCTCTGCTTTGCCCCGTAGCTTTTTAGAAATTCTTGATGCAGGTTTATCTTGAAGCAGGTTTAGTGATGTATTCTTGTTGGTCCGTATCTTCGTAGAGATACAAGAGATCGGCCGACGAATTTTTACTTTGCTCTTTGATTGATCGATAATTTACATAGGACGTCATTATTATGATTATCAATTTTTAAAATCCGAGAGACACGTACCATCGTTATTTGCAGCATAGACTCAGAATAATGAATAGTGTTCTTTAGTACTAGTATTTCGATAATTTGGTCAAGATGCAATGGTGCATTTTTTATTTTGCAACATGCTTCTCAAATTACGTTAGGATTAATTGCATTTATTTGCATTAAAAAAGAATATTGAAAAAATTACGTCAACTTCACTTAACGATAATAAGTATACGTACATTATAAGAGTATTGTCAGAACATGAATTGCATTAAATTAATACAAATATTGTGTATGTGAAATTATTTTAACGAATCTAGATTTCATAATGATATTTCACTAAATACAAAGTTCTTATGCGAGATAAGTATATAGTCGGATTAGCTGATTACGTAGAGACTTAATCAAGATTTGTATTTAAAAACTTTAAACAAGGTCTATAAAATATCAATGAATAATATTGAAGTTATCAGTGATATAGAAATATTACATTGTTTTTTTCTGCAAATATTTCATAAGTCTTGTGCAACTTCGGATTTTCATTTTCCTACGGTACCTATGGGAATACAAGATATCGCATATATTTGTATCGTAATTTAGGTTAAATTCCAACCAGATGTTTATTGGCAGTTGGTATCCGGCAGGTGTCATACGTAAAAATTGTCAGCATGCCGCTGAGATAAAGTTACCTAAGTATTGAGAATCACTATGAAGTCATCAGAGAGTGAAATTTTGCACCCGATGAACTTACAGGCATACCAATTATGAAACTTCAGAAGAAAAAATTTCTCATCATTCATAGAATGTCAATATTATTTTATTTCATAAAAGAGCATTAGTCGAAATTTAAATAAATATGTAATTTAAATACACGTAAGGATATATTTCCATTAGATCATCGAATGACATGCAAATCTCCAGTTGTTGTTTCTCACGGTAAGCAATCACCTACTGCTCCTGGATCGTTTACGCATGGCGATTCCCTAAAGGCGAAGTGCTCGAATTGCCATCGTGAAGAAATTCTAACCCTAAGCAAAGACCAACCCTTCGCAACCCTAACCCGTGGTAAAACTCCATTCGGAATGGACTTGTTAGCTTTCAGGATAATTTTTAGTATACGAAAAAAAAATGGCAAATTCTTATATCTATATATGGTGACTCATATCTGCATACCCGTAGAAATCACAAGACAATAAAAATGAAAAAAAAAGCATTGCGTCATATCAATTTCAATGGTCAATGGTTTCACGCGGGTAGAGTCATTAACGTATTGTAAAAATGAAATTTTTTTGCTCATACTCATAAAGCGTACGGAATTTGAAATCAAAGATTATTGTTCACGTATGTGTACAGTGGGATTCTCGACCGTTGTATGTAGGAAACTTTGAGATGATTAATGCGCCGAGTTTTAATCCAGGCAAAATTTTTGTTTGGGAAAAAAACATGGCTACGTAATTGAAAGCGTAGCTGAAAGCAATGTTACCCGGACTCAATTGTGCGTCGGTATACGCGATGATCACATCGAGCACTTAATCTTAGGTGTGTATTACGCAACGTGTAACTTTTGTAAGGTTAAAGCGCGCGCGCTATACGTGTGTCTGAGCTGATAAAACTGTAGGATTTAATGCTTCGATATTGTAGAATTGAATAAAAGATTATGAAAGCTGTGAACGAAATTTTTTTAGGAATATTATTTTTTGAATATAATTGCATTTTTTTGTAACTATTAGGGATTAAAGTTTAACGATGTTACGAGTTTAAAAAATGGTTATACCATAGCAAATTTTGAGTTTTCGTAGTCTAATTTTTTGAATGCATAATTAAGTATTTTTTTTTAGATTAAAACAATTTTTTTCTGCAAATACTTTCTTATTAGAATGGGCAGTCTACGAGTTCGATGGGTTTCTTTTTTTTTCTGACAGGTCGATAGCAGTGAAGCCGCACGTAGCTTACCATAAAATCACTAAAACATATGGTCAAGCAGAAGTCTATAATATATTTTCTTACAAAGTGCTGCACTTACATACTTCCAGGGCAAATCTTATGCAAAGCCATTAATGGTTCATTGAAGATTTTATAGTTTTCAACATGTCAAAAAATACATTGCACCTAATAGACGGAGATACACGAGACATAACGACACTAGCATTGAAATTCTGATAATACCACATCTATAAACGTATATACCACATTTTGTGATATTTAGAATATTGTCATGAATAACGACCGAAAAAAGGAACGAGTGACTACGACTAAAGCACTGTCCATTATTTTCGAAAAATTGTTGAATCGGCAAATCCTTACGAATTCCTCGTAAATAAGTATTACAATTTTCACCCACAATTTTTCGAAAATTTTCAAAAGCAAGCATCATCACTTTAATATGCAATAATGCAGACACGAGTAAAACTAGTAAAAAAATGCAATTTATCATACTAAAAAGCACAGTGGCACGTAAGCTCATACTATTTCATAAAAGTAAGCTGATCCCGAGAATCGATTAACATCCAGTCAATACCTAGCAAAATTGTTCGAAGGGCTTTGCTAGCACGATAATGCTAACAAAGTCCTGAGTGATGTTCACAAGAAAGCCCATAGTGTAAGCAAGAGACTGGAGTCACACAAGTAACACGTAACACGTAGGTAAGAGAAGATCGTACGATCGTACGTGCGCCCACGGGTTTAAATCCGTCAGAGTGCGGGCCTGCGGTTACCCCAGGTTACCCCAGGTTAGCCTGTAACCCTACACGCCGTTGGTTGGCTTCTGTCGGGCAACAGCCGCTTACAGTCCCGTAACCTAAGGGTGGCACCTTGCTCATCGCACCTACGGTATCTTCAGCGTTATCCATCCCTACGTCGCACCCCTATAGGCCGTCGATGCGGCTACGGAGATAGATGGATGCACGGTTAGGAGGTATATAGGTAGGTAGAGGTAGATAGGCAGGCAGGCAGATAGACAGACAGGGAAGGCAGGGTTGATATATATATATATATATATATAAATATAGCTAGGTGGTTAACTCCAGGTCAGGTTAGGTAGGAAGGCTTCGGGATAAAGAAAAAGAGATACTAACCCTTTATAACACGAGCACCTTCCTCCTAGTAATTTAGTCCAATAATAACTTTGCGGCAGATTTGTATAGGATCGTACCAGGTAGCTACGGGCTGTCACGGTACAAGAACCATAACAATATGGGTTACAGGAATAAGAATAGGCGCCCCTCTCGATCTCAAAGTGTACCTACCTAGAGTCGGGGGCCGTCGCATGGCAGACAATGGTTTCTCAGCGTTTGCGGCACCGGCGCGTGCGCGCACCCTCGAGCATTCCCTAGGCACTTCGTACGCCGATGTCCCCCCGTGCCTCCCATCCTTGGCCAATCTTCTCGCTCTCTCTTTATCCTTCACCCCGCCACATTTACTCCCCCCCCCCTCATCCTCTATAACTATTGTAACCCTCCTAAGCCATAGCCATTCGAATCAAACGCTCGCTTCACGAGAGCACTTTATTTTGTGTTCGCTACAAGATTTGTTAATGGTTTATTCCCGGTGCAAGTCGCCCTCGGCAATGGCGGTAGATTACCTGCTGGAGTACCCAGGGAGTGTAATAAGCGTCGGGCCAAATGGATTAATACACGCGTAAGGGGCTGTTCGTTCGTCAATAACTTTACACGTGTATGGCTTTGATATAAAGGTCGTGAAAATTTGTGTCAGGCTACTTTAGGGGGGTTTTCCTTTTTTTTCCTTTCTTCGATTCTTTCTTTATTGCTCTGGTAATTCAGTATTGAAGTGTTCTTCGTGAATTCTTATATTATTCTTTTTACCAATGGAAAGTACTTTCACGTAGTGTGTCGTTTCTTTCGGCGTCTCTGCTACGTCGTCAAAGTACTCGTGTAAAGTCGGCTATCTTTGATACACTTAGCATCGAAAGTATACTGGGGGAAATTGTATCTGCTTTTGAATTAATGTCAGAAATTCGCGGATTCCTGTATCCGCGGAAGCACACTGTCGCGGTAATGAACTCAACACTCGAGTACACTAGCGCCGTTCGCCGTGTTTCAACTCATTAGAGAATGTGCCTCACGATCTTTGATGTAACGTGTAAATGAAACTCTTGGTTCTGCTGTGGAGTTTGCTTGGAAATAACCTTCCTGGAATTACTTCTCGAGCTCTCCTTACTTTCGCGAATGTGGTAATAACGTTTAGCGAGCGACGCGTTTTTGCACGGGTGTCAGACGTTAAATACGTGTTAAGGCTGTTATGGAAGCATCCGGGTTACCTTGATAAACAAGAAAAGTTAAGTTCAATCACAAATTGGTTACGAACGGAACTGCTAGTGGCAGTGAATCGTTTATTCGATTATTATAAACCAATTTTCAAACGCCGACTGAGATACACAGATAAAATTAAATGTTATCATTCTGAAAGAAAAGGAAACGTGCTTATTATTGACTTTGTATCTGCTTTATGCTATTTTGAAAAATTCATTTGTTTCTAAGACAAATACTGAGATATGTTAATTAAGTGTTTGAAATAAAATTTTAAAAAAATTAGTAATGTGATTTTTCGAATTTTTATTAATTTAATGACGTTTTTCAATCGTTGTGTGTAATGTTGAGCAAAATGACAAAGTTAAAGGCCAAAAGTACATTTTATATATTTTAAACCATTCAAAGCAATTGTTTCGTACAGTTCGTGGATCCCAGCAGAAAAATGTCTAATGTTTTGCACATGTGACACGGTTCTGTACGCTTGGATGATAATTTAATCTTTCAATTTACATTTGATGTCAATTCACTCTTTAAACGAGTCTTTCTGACATTTTTTAAAATTACATTCAAGAAACAGCTTAACCGTTCGATTTATTTTCCTCTGTGTCTTCTCTTAGTCTTCTCTTAAAATATTTTCAGCATCTTAGACTTCAGAGCTGGCATAGAATTTTCATGTAAAACCTCTAGTAAAGATTTTTAAGTATCAGAGACATCTCGTAACAGTCTCTTTGATCTCGATCAAGTACTTCAAGTATTAATCAAGTCTGCGTTTTGATTTTTGTCTCCCTGAAGTCTCGTTACGCAGGACTATTTTGAAAATTATAAAAATATTCAAGTATCTCTGACACTCTAATATCTTCACTTGGATATCATCACTTATCCAGAAGCTACGAAGGAATGCCTCATAATTTTGGAAACTGAACAACTAAAGAAACAGTCGAGCACCAATATTATGCCTCGATACGAACAATTGCTTTATGAAAGATATAAGCGAAGAAGGAGCAAGAATATTTTGTTGATCCACGTTCTTGAAACGTATCGCATTAGTCGAATGCAGTTATAATTATTTATCCATTATCTCTATATCGCACAGCGGATCGTCCGATCTAATTATCGCGATGTCATTAACATTGCCGCCAGCAAACACCTCGCTACAAACATTCAGTCTGCGTTGTGCGCATTAGAGTACTCATCATCCATTTCGTCACGTGTTTCGTTTCCATTATCGAGAAACGATTAATCGGTTGTTTCTAAAGGATAATACCTATCACGGTAAAATGCACGACTACGTTCCCAATTAATATCCATCCTCGTGACCGAGTCTTGCGTCCATTTTCCACGCGTTGTAAAACATTTCGTTCCTCGAAAGTCTAGCGTAAATTTCATTGCACGCTTTTTTTCGACCCGTCAAACTTTTCGGCTTCGATCGCAGAGTCCCTGCGGTTCAGCCACTTGATAGTTTCGGAATAATGCCTCAAAGTATTTTTAGCCTGCAAGAAAGACAAAATGACGAAGTTTCCTACGGAGACTCTTCATCCCTCGATGTCGCCATCGCTCTTTTTTTTATTTCCATCCTCCTCCGATCCTCCCAACCTTCTTTCTCTTTCCTTCTCACTCCTCGTTTCCTGTAGCAACCTTGGGGTTGGAGAGTTCAGGAGGGTTTTGCTGAGGTCTCAGCGCCAGGGGGGATGCTGGGAGTGACATGAGATGAGAGAAAATGAGAAGGTACGTACGAAGGAGAGCGAGAGAGACGCGATGCGTAGGATACAGGTATGGACGAGGAGTTGGAGATAGAGAGGAGATGGTGGAGTGAGTGGGGTAAGGGGTGTTGAGGGGTTTATGGTGTAGGGGGAGGGGGGGGGGGTGGATGGCACAGGCAAGGGGCGCCGCGACGTCGTGCGCCGTTAGGATGGGATTTAATCTGTGTCCCGTTTCACGCTCAGCCAAGTGGAATCTTTTTGCCTCACTTTGCGGCATGACTTGCTTTTGCTAGTCCTCGCGCAGATTAACGCAAAATTATAATTAAAGAATATAAAGATGACTGAGGCGACGATGCGAGTTCGTTCACGAAGTGAATTTAATGTACGGGTTTTTATAGCAACGTGATTTTTATATTTTACAATTCCTGGTTGAACAATGGTTTGGCATCTATATCATTTCGTGAACCGTGAGAAAAGGAAGTTTTTTTTGCAATTTTTCGAATACCTATTTTTCACTGTATTCAAATTTCTTTGTTCTGTAACAACAAGTACAATGGAGCGAAATTAGATATAGATGGAAGCAGTTCTTCTGTAGTTAAACTCCCGAGCTATCGGCAAGCTAAGGAGACCGAGGATGACGCGGAACTGACCTACTCAATCGTGGTGAGGGTTTACAAAAAAAAAAAAAAAAGGAAAGAAATATTCATTTTAATCATCGCTCCGATGGTTTTAGGGATAACGTTTCTTCCTCGTAGACTCTGAAGATCTCGATCTTTGGTCCCACGGTGGTCTTTTCGACGTTTTTAAAAATTTCCGCATCGACTGTCTTACGGACAAGAGTCGAGACGGATCACCAGATAAATACGCGATACGCTGAAACAATACGAGCAGACCGTTTGAAAAAGAAAAGCGTGGCAAATTGACATTAATTGTGCTGTTTTTTGCTTTTTTTTTTTAAGGAAGCAAGACAATCGCAAATTTACATAGGACAAGAACACAGCGAATTTGAAAGAAAATAGGAACAAAGATGCTTCGCGAAATACGGAAGTGCGTCACGTCGCGTTCCACATTTCGCCTTTGCGTCTCACAATTCGCAACTCGTTTGCGCACATAAAGTCTGCTTAAATTACATTCCAACTATGTCTTGTTGCGTTGCTGGCAAAACTGCGGATTAATTAAATTTGTTAATTGCAAGATGCATTTAGCCCAGTTTGCTGGAATCTCCTTGCAAAGAGAAACGACACGCTGCTCGTTATAGTTTTTCTTTATAAGCGTTACGCCGACCACACAGGTGCGACATACGAGAACTTTTTTAAACGTTCGCAAATTTTAACTCACGATACTTATAATTATGTCTTTCTGAAACGTATCCAAAATATATGCCCTTCCTTAATATGGTTCGACCATCGTTATCATAATTAATAAAACTGTCAAAAAATTTCTAGTTATAAATCATAAAAATGTATCTTATGGAAATAAAGAATGGAATTCCAAATTTTTCATATTTTCGTATACAGTATATCTGTATATATTGAAAAACATACAATTTTCGATTTTGTATACGCCACAAACCGTACGGCATTGTGTCATTCGAATTTTGCCTAGCTTGAAATTAAGCTATCATCGTCTAACCATATGTATGTACAATTTGGATCATTATTTCCGAATGCGTCAAAAATCGAATCGTGGTAAAAATAAAATTAGTGAAAAAAAAGGTGTAATATTCAATAGTGTTCCGTGAATTAAAGTTGTATTTTGTACAAATCTTATTGCCCTGAAAATAATACTGGTCACCATACGGCAAACGGTAGTCGCAAAAGTCGGAGTCGAGGACATTCCCATTGACGTAGGAACAATAAAACGCCAATCCCGTTTAAAGTGTACCTATAGTTGTTTATCCAAAGTGACAGAGTACACTTAACGTTTTGATTCACAGAAGAAGACTTGATGCACGGGGGTGGCGGGGGTATCGGAGGTGGTTCTATGGTTGGACAGAACTCAATATTTGGATGCTCGGCTGCAGGGCACAGCGGAGTTAATCAACTCGGCGGCGTTTATGTCAATGGACGGCCATTGCCCGATTCCACGAGGCAGAAGATCGTGGAATTGGCCCATAGTGGGGCGAGACCCTGTGATATTTCGCGCATCCTTCAGGTCAGCAATGGCTGCGTTTCCAAGATTCTCGGACGGTAGGTAATCTTACAGGTCAAAATCATATTAGATACATTACACATTTACATTCTGAGATCTATAAAAATTCGACCATTGGTATATGACTATGTTCTGGGCAAACTCGTAAATATTTATGCCGACTTATATCTGCACGCATAGTGTTTTTACTGTTCATTCCAGAGGTCACGAGTATGGTAGCAAAATTCATGAGATAGCCAGAGCCGTATTTTTAAAAGATCAGACATCAGATCATTCGAAATGATCGCGTGCCGTTTGTTTACAGATATTACGAGACGGGCTCGATCAAGCCTCGAGCAATCGGCGGTAGTAAACCGCGCGTGGCGACGACGCCGGTGGTCAACAAAATTGCCGATTACAAGCGCGAGTGCCCCTCGATCTTCGCCTGGGAGATTCGGGACCGGCTGCTGCAGGAAGGCGTCTGCAACAACGACAACATACCTAGCGTAAGTATAGCTACATGGAAAAATATAAGACCAGTAGGCTGGATGAAGGATCAGCAATGGGAAGGCGAATGGAAGCACACGGAGAGAGCAGATTGTGCGATTCGTGTGGAATACAGTCGGTCGACAGTCCGTATTATAGATACTTTCGTATCGGATCGGACTCTACTCGACCCTAATCAAAGTCTCGTCAATATGATCGGCTGGGTGGGGTAATCGGTCCATTACTCGGACTCCGTATTGTCCACCCTCGCGGATTCGAATCCAACCCCTCCAATCCGAGAGAATCCTTCTCTCCCGGACGTTCGTCTTCCAAACATCCTTCCGGCCCCTATCGCCATCGGTTACCCCCGTTATTCTCGTTAGCTCCGTTAGACCCGTTACCCTCGTTACCAGTAGCAATGCCAATACACAGCCGGTAGTAAATTCCCGGGCGAGAGAGCCAAGACTCTCGTTCTTTCCGTATACATATAGGTACCACCACGGTGGGGATGGCACGCGTACGCATCGTTATCTGCTGGTAGGACGGGATTCTCCGGGTCGGGATGAGCCGGATAGGGGGATGATCAATCAGCGTGTCTACACGCACTCACGCACACGCATTGGTAGGCGCAATCGCGCAGTCACCCCTCCTCACTCCACCGCCCACCCCCCGAATACGCGACAACCTACCCGCACACGTCAGGATAGGGCGGAGACGTCGAGTGGATCAGCGCTTGGTTCTCTTTCGTTTCGTTTTTATGCTGTTGGTACTGGGTACTGGTAGGTATCAGTGCCCGTGCTGCTGCTGCTGCCGCCACTATACTGGGGGGGTGGCGGTGGTTGGCAGCGCGGATGGAATCAGGATGAATGGGATCAGTTAAGCGTGTTGCACAATTATTCGTGTCCGGTCGCGCGTGTAATGGTCTGCATCGGTGCTGCGGCTGTTGTGCGGCGACCGGGCCAGACCGGGGGCCAGATCGGGCCAGACCGGCTCGAGCCAGACCAGATCGAAGACCGGGATGAACTATACGCCAGGCGGTCAGTGAGTCCTTCGTCGTCCTTTGCTTCCATTTTATTCGATTACTATTCTCCGTTATCTCATTTGTTTGGCGGCAACCCTACCCGACGTTCTCTACCCAAGTGGCAATGCGTTGGACACGACCCCGCGGTGTCAGACCGCCCTAAGGTCACCTCCGAAATCTCCCCTCTGCTATTATACTCTTGGTTTAAAACCAGCCCTTCCTCACGAGCGTGCTCCATCATCGCATCGGGTCCCACTCCTTCTCTCGGCACTCACTCGGTCGCCTAACCTTTCAGCGAGTCCGTAATTAAGACGCGCGCGCTCGATATCCGCCACGATGAGAGTGGGGCGCGCACTTCGCTGGGCTTCGGCTTTGCCTTATACGCTCCTGAGGTGGATATGCACCCACTAACTATTATGAACCTCGAGTAGCGGCGCTGCTGGCTCGTTATAACTTTCGAGTTAGCCACTGGTTGCCGCTCCCGCAAAGTGAAGACGACCAGAAGGAGCCGCAGAGCAGGGAACCGCTTTTATTTAATAATAATTGGATGGCGGTGTCCTTTCGTCTGACTCTCTTGAAAACGTCTCTGATTTATATACTACAATCTCGGTGCAAGTTATTGTCGCATTCAATCCGGGAGATCTACTTCTGTGGATGTGCGCCTTGTTGTTGAAAATTGTTTACAGTCACGAAAAAAGAAAAGTGTTATATTAGATACTGATCTGTTTGGTCCAGGTATCGTCGATCAACAGGGTGCTGAGGAATTTAGCCTCGCAGAAAGAGCAACAAGCGGCTGCTGTGCAGGCGCATCAGGGTGCGGAAAGCGTTTACGATAAGCTGAGGATGTTCAACGGGCAGGCGGGCTGGCCCCCCGCATGGTATTCCGCCACTCCTTCTCATCATACCCTTGCTACCGGCATTCCAACGGCGGCCACCCCTAGTTCCGGCCAATCTCTTCTGCCCGGTGGTCAACTTCATGGTCGCGACGATTCTCTGCTCAAACGATCCGGTAAGTCTTCTCAAGCTTTACACCTTCCGTTCACTATTCTAGTTCGCGTTATTAAGAAATATCTTGCTTCCTCGTGCTGACGAACCATCAGGTTCTGTCTCATTGTCTTTTATCAAAAATAGCCATTTCATTTTGACTTGATGGAAAACCACAAGCTATCCACAAACAGAATTTTAAATCTTAGTCTTTCCTTTTCATCGAACGTCGATAGGAAATCGGTTTGTTTTACAAACGACATCTTTATTTTATATTTAATATATATTATATACATTCAAAAGACTTTATTTACAAATTCTAAATTGTTAGTCTCTACTTCAATTGTTTCCTGAAAAGACGTGCAAAATTATTAACAAAGATTTTACTTATATTAAGATACGATATACGAGATATTAAAAATTATTAATATATTTATCAATGAAATATACAATAAGGAAATTTTCTTTATCGCCCTGAAATTCGATTGTGTCTTATCACTTTGTAATCTTCTCGCCTGCGGTGCCTGTATTAATACTATTCCTTATACTTCTTATAAAAGTATAACCGACAATACCTCCAGCTTCCCGTCCATTTAATGCTACGCAAGAATACCGTACTCTATTCTTTGGATAGGCAACCGTGTGAACTTCGGTACTGCTTGTGTATTATGTAAGAGCCTAAGACGATTCGGACAGCTGAGCGAGAGTAGCTCGGCAAGAGTCAGCACGAGAATGAAGGCGTACCTGCGTCCATGAACAGACGCGTCGCGGCGCATCGGCTCTGCCTAATAGGATATAACCGAAATCGTCTAAGGGGACCGGGATTGCAGATTGGATCGTGCTGATTCCACACAGCGTCTCGATAATCACATTAAAGCCGGATGATGGGCGGGCGGGTGGAAGGGAGCGTACTGCCAGTACAGGAGACTCTGCAGAATAGCCTGCAGACTCCCTCGCAGCAGGGTGCCTCAGAATAGGTGCACATTCTCTCGCGGTTGAGAGAGAAATTGGCCATGTAGAAGTCAGGAGTGTGCCACCAGCTAGTACAACGGCACGTATGGCCGGGTTAGTGCTCGTGACACGTCGGGGGTGGCTCAATAACGAAGAAAGGGGATGCTGGTGGTAACTAGAGATTGTGGTGCCCAGCTACACGCTCCCACCAAGAAACAATCGATGGTATTTTGGTAGAGGGCTTTTTCAGGAAGCTGTGCTTGGGAGTTCCGGGATAGAATCCTTTGGGATTGATGGCGTTAGGAATATCGGAACGGATGGATAGCGAAACGGATGGACGTAGAGAAGCATAGACGAGTGAGCCGACGGATGGATGGACACAGGGAGGTACGGAGGGTCGAAGTGAACGCGCGAGGGTTGGATGCGCGGAGGCGGAAGGTAATCGCGGCGCACGGGGGTTGACGGGGTTGACGGGGTTGACAGGCGTACGCAGGCATCAACCTATCCTCGCCCTCTACACTGTGTACTCGTCGATACCCCTTATACGTTAGATACGTCGCTAGCAAACCTGCAAGCCCTCAGCACGCGATACTCCCTCTATCGCGACCTCGTCGACATTATATTCAATATAATCCGGATGCTTGGATATGGCGCGCTATGCTCTGCCGTGAATGTTGGCTTCGTAGCGAAGGGATGGGGGCGTGAGAAGGAGGGACGGAGGGAGGAGGCATCCGATTCCACGTGCGACAGGACTACACGGCAGAGACTGACAGAACCGATAGCAAGGAATACGTTAACGATTTTTTAGCGATTCGACGAGGGATCTAAATTTACGTGCGACGTAAAGCCTCGGTCTTGTCTTGCTGATAATAATAATAATCGCGCTAAAAGAAAAAAAAGAGTATCGCCCCATATAAAGAAGCGGGCTGTTCCGAGAAGCCTCGGTAAATGCGGCTATGGAATTTCTTAGTTCTCTCATTTTATTTACAGACGCCGGCACCCTTCTGTCTCATCAGCAGGAGACGACGTCCGATGGTAATTCGGAGCACAATTCCTCGGGCGACGAGGACTCCCAGGTGCGGCTCAGACTGAAACGAAAACTTCAGCGCAATCGAACGTCCTTCTCCAACGAGCAAATCGACAGTCTGGAAAAAGGCAAGTGTTGTTTGCTATTGTATATAGTTGTCCTAGTGACGTTTGCGAATACGTCGAGTATCGACTGCGCAAAGGCACTCGATGGTTTCGAGACTTTTGGCAAAAGGCTTTGGAGATTTTCAGGTTGAGCCTTCGTCTAATAACCAGCACTTGTTGCGATCGTTTGATTTGCAGAATTCGAGCGGACACATTATCCGGACGTGTTTGCACGGGAGCGTCTCGCCGAGAAGATTGGATTGCCTGAGGCACGTATCCAGGTGAGTGTGAATGTGCGTGAGAATGCGGTGTGTGTCCTCCCTTACGTTGTTAGTCCTGGATCATCTTCCCGCACTCCTTCTCGACGATCTCCTCCTTTACGATCAAAGTTCCAATTGGCAGCCGTCTGACGTTCTCTCGTTACGCTGGAACGCGCGTAGTTCATGCTTCGTCAAGTAGACAGACGCAACGATCTGCTCTTAGCGTTCGCTTCTTTTTTTACAGACGTTTCTTCCGTAACGAAGAACCAAGCGGGATCTTTACGCAAGACTAATTCAAATCCTATAAATATAATATCATACGTCAGATCCATGTAAGCCAAACATGGCCGAATTAATGTAGCTTTGAAAAACTTCAATCGAACTGTGTCGTTACACAGATGATTTGTCGATTTCTTTAATATCTCAGCAAGAAATATCAAGGGGAGAGACCAAATTATTTGTACCAGCTACGATGACCCTACAGTCGTTCACGTGACTTAACAATAGCGAATGATCATAATGAACGTAGCGATCCACGTGATGCGCATGTAAGGCTAGGTCCAGCCTTATCGCACCGACCGAAGACAACCCGTTCGTTTGATTTCTATGCCAGGTGTCTATCTTCAGGCGTTTGCAACACTCCTGAGTAACCCTGGCGCATTGATCTCTATACCAACAAGAAGTCCAGATTGACTGTGCGAATGTTCAGTACCCCAACTACACAGTCAGTACGAGTCGAGTGGCTGACGTATTATTTTAATTAATACCGGCGGTCGGTCCGCGGGGTGACGCATGGCGGTATAAACTAATATGTACGCAGCCTTGTTGGACATTGTTTGGCCGTTCCATGCCGCTCGGGGTCAGGGGAAACGCAGTAGCGGGGGCGGCTTGAGCGCAGCGTTATGTGGACATACAAACAGTGCAAGACCGTGTTGACGCATGTTTTCAAGCCTCGTTGGCTGGTATTGATCTTGCTAAGTGCAGGAAACCGGGAGAGCCCGTGCGAGAGAGGGCGAACGGGTGAACCGTCCGACGCTCAGACGGACGAACGGACGCACGTATACGGATACGGATAGACAGATCGAGAGATGGCTGGATGGACCAATGATAGGAAAGTGGAGGAGATCCTGCGGCACGCAACAGAACTTTGTTACTCCTTGTACTCGTTCCTCGCTTGCTCTTCGTCCTTCTCATCCTTGGCCATGTCCTCATCCTCCTTTCCGGATATGGTGTGGAGTGGTGGGGTGCGGTGCGCCGTGTGGAACGGGAGTGTGCGGCACGATACGATTGGGCACGACAACGGACGGTATAGCTGAGCTCTGCTCGACTCGGCCGAGTCGATCCGCGAGGGATCGAGTAGAAGGCCTAAGAGGGTTCGAACGCAACCATGGCAACGTCGCGTCCCCGGGGAGGTAGCCCTCTGATTGGCCGTTCCCGCTTTTCTACCTTCTATACCTACTTGCTGATTCTACGACGCACACCACTCCGACGCGATTATCAACTCGCATCTCTCACGCAATGGCCGAACTAGAACTGGCGAGGCTTTCTCCTCTGCTGCTTCTTCTTCGTTCCGTTGAGAACCCAACTCGAGGCATCTTGCTAGACTGGAGATCCTTTGGCATCTTCCCGCGCGGATTAGGCCGACACTTTATTCCCTGGGCACTTCACTTTGGACCAATCGATTTTCGTGAGACTCGTATAATCAATGGCAACCTTGTCTGCTGGCAGCGTCCTGCATATTATGCCTTTACTGGATTACTGAGGAGCGTGATATTTTTTTTTTCTTTCTTTAGATTGCCTCGCTATCAGATACGTCTATCAGAGGATTTTATTTAAGTTTTTTTAAATCTTTTTTTCGTCAATACATGGCAGGACAAAACAATGGAGACTTCTTCTAATTTTATGTTTTTACGAGTTAGTATTTGAGCAAATAAGTACGATGTTTTAAGTAATACGAGAAAAACTGTCTGTTTATGGATTACTTTGTATACCCCAGAGACGAGGGTGGTTTCATTTATCGAGTAGAAGAAATCCTCTTAACTTGAGGGAAAATCTGTAACATTGTAACCCAAAACTCCAGTTACCAAAATTTCTGCGAAATCTCAGCAATACGTATCACGAGGCACAAAAATTAGAAATATAAGCTCGATCTCGATCGATCATTCGTCATGATCCACTGATAAAATATTTTTTCAACTTAATGATCCAAAGATCTACAAAAAAAATGGATCATTAAGTAGATCGTGCCTGGATATTTTGCTCACAACTTTCTAATCGTAAAACATTAAAAGCAAGGCTCAATCCGTCATCGCAGAATCGTGCACCGTACGGAATAAGGTGTAAATGATTGAATAAATGATTATTAATAAGAATGAATGGTTTTCCATATATAATCGAACCACCATATCGGACTCTGATATTACCTGATAAAAAATAGCAATCATGCAATATCCAATATTTTTACAATTTGCCTCAGTATGAACGACTGGTATAACGTCCTTAACCGAACCAGACATTTTCTCCCAAAAAAGTATGGTACTATACGTGACGATGCTGTCTAAAAAAATTGAATATAAATATATAAATCTGAGGTTGCCTTGTGTTCCGATCATATAAAATCTCATTATCAAACTTACCATATTGTCATTATGTCACAAGTGCCAAGATACACGTATCAACAGATGCTGATAGTCTATCAAGGTACAACGTAAGAACGAAATCGCGATTGAGAAAATCATTAGACGACCAAAGGCTCTAACTGACAAATGGCTTGTGTCCCCGTGTCTTTATAGGTATGGTTCAGTAATCGCAGGGCCAAGTGGCGTCGTGAAGAGAAGTTACGAAACCAAAGGAGGGCCGCCGTCGATCAGGTAGTAGGAGGTGGAACCGGCGGTGGTGGCAGCGGTGCAGCACCTCCAGCAGCAACTCCGGCGACACCTCGACTACCCTTGAACGCTGGATTCAATGCCATGTACTCCTCCATACCGCAGCCGATCGCCACCATGCCTGACACTTACAGGTAAGTCCAATGATATGGTGCATTTGCCATGACTGGTGAGCTTTGCGACACCAAAGGTCAAAGGCGTGGGTGAGCGTAATGTCGGGACTCTCGGAAAGCGGGAATCATGGCGAAAATTCTTCTTCTTCTTCCTCACGTAGTTCAATGTCGAGCAGCTTGGGCGGGTCAATGGGTGGAAGTTGCCTTCAACAACGAGCCGAGGGTTACCCGGCGTATGTATTCCACGAACCTCTCCACTCCCTTACGCAATCTTACTCTCACGCGCACAGTACAGCTGCGCATTCGCAACCCCATCGCGGGATACCGACCTCCCACGGGGGTACTCCCACCACGCCCGGAGGGCAGCCAGCGGGACCAGGCGGTGCCCCTTACCAGCCGACGACCTCCACCGCAACCGGTAAGTCTTTTGCCATCCGACATCCGCCTCTGTGCGTCGTTCATTGATGTTTCATAGAGTTACCGTATACTGACCGGCGGAACAAACGGAAATATCACTTTCTGTTCTTTTATCTTGGTTCTTTGTTGTTGTTATTCTCTTTGTTTTTGGATACCTTCGACTGTGATGTCTGCATTTGTCATTGGGGTGTAACGCTGAACCTATTAATGACTGGCTTTCTTTTTGGAGCTTTTTCATATTTTTTTGGAACTTTTTGTTGATGAGGATTGAATTTTTGGGAGTTTATAAAACATACAGTTTTCGGTATGGGCATTTTAGCAGCTTGGAATTGATAATTTCTTTGGGATTTTTTTTGCATGGTTGGTTTAATGTCAGATTTGGAGTACTTGTGTTTAGTCGCGAATAACACAATTGCTTGTTCTTTATATTTTAGTATCTCAGTATTTTTGAAATGGAAAGTTTGTTAAATTTATGTAACTGTTAAACTCGTGTTATGACTGAATATTGAATTGAAAGGATATGGCAGTGCGGCAATAAAAACAATTTGTCATTAATTGTTACATTCGAGTACTTCGAATCGAACATTCATCAAATACCATTCATCGAGCATCAAAAGCTCTAAAGCTGTATTAATAGATATTTTGTTCATATAACATATAGTACAGTGATCAAAAAGATTTACCCGAAAAATATTCGCGCAAATTTATTTAACACAGAGAATATCTTTCAGTATAGCTACTATATCCGTAAAATCGTTAAGATTTCTTTAGGCGTACATTTTATAGATTTTCCATTTTTAACGTTTATCTTTTCTGGTCTAGTTATCATGTAGGTCTGCACAAGCTCGTATTAATACTACAGTCAATCCACGAGTTCAGTATGTCCTTTTGACAGTTTATGAACAATCCGTAGCAAATGACACGTGATTTTACATAAAATAGAAAAAAATATATATATGTCAGTGCAAAGTCATGCACATGTTTATCTTGTAACAAAAATTTAATCCAAAGCCCACCTGTCACTTGTTGGAGACTTCATTATTTTGAATCTATCAAAAAACCACATTGGACTTGTGAATCGGCATGTATACGTTACCAATATTTTGAAAAATCTGTATACTGTTAATCTCAAAGTTATTTTCTGGCCAGACATTTTTGCTATACCTATGGCAATTTTTGAATGTTTTATTTCGATAGGCATCGTACTATGATATGTAGTGACGAAGCTAGTATGCTTGCAGGACGATTCTCACGATCGCGATATAATGTGCGCACACAGGTGGGTCATTATAAAGTTGCCAGTCGAGAAGCGCGTTGAGCCGTAGTTATTTAGCTCGACAGGGAAGTCGTTCGTTCCTCTGAAAATGTGAAATCCACGAAGCGTTGGCACATCTAGAGAAAATCCTCCTAACAGAATCTGCAGCTCTCTATTTTACAAACTTCACAATCGCCTCTTGGCTTTCAGTAACATTTATTTCGCATTACCCGGCCATCGTTTGGCTCGCACGATCCACGGCGGTTTAAGCGAATTAAAGTTTAACTAATTCGCGAAAGCGTTCACGGTAATCTTCGACGTTACTGCCTCGGTTGAGATCCGTCGACCGTGCAACTCAAGTTTAATATGTGCATTCGGATTGAAGTATCAAGTAGCGAAATGAGCCGTGTACTTACCATTCATTTATAATAAAAGCAGGTAATATTTTTAATTTTTAACTTTCAAACATAAAACGACCATTAAATATTTATGCACGAAGACGAATTTATTTTTACTTGAACAAATTACTTGTAGAAAAAATTCATACAATTCACATATTATGCATCGTAGAGAGTTCTGTAAAAATAAGCATTCACGAATACTTTGAGACTTTTGTGAAAAAAAAAGGAATATTGTTGCAATAGAAAAATGATTCTTGAGTTGTCTAGCAAATATTATAAAATCTCGGGAGCAACGTGACAATGAAAAAAAATATAAAGCACTCGTATAATCGGCACGATTTCACGTCTACGAGGCAACAGAGAAAAGTTAAACGCCCAGAATTATCCAAAAGCTCAGTTCGCACGGAATCTACATAAGTTGTGTGCTGTATCGCGCTTAGTGCTTACCGGGAAGACCGCTAGAATCGTGAAAGGATTTTAAAACAAATCTCGCATGGCGCCGCCGGCTGAATCGAAGAATGGGATGTTCAGTGGTTTTCCCCTCGAATTTTCTATTTTCTCGTTTCTCACATCCCCCGTTTAGCAAAAGCCGCGGGCTGTGGAGAGCAACCCTCTACCGTTAGTTGCAGCCGCTTCCTCTGTGTTACCTCCACCTCCATTTCCATCTCTACCTCCACCACCATTGACAGTAGTACCATAGCACCGGCAGCAACGTTACTACCATCGGTGCTACCACCACTACCACTGCCAATACCTCCTCCTTTCTGGCCCTCTTGCTAGCACGGTGAACGGAGGATGTGGATGGGTTGGGTCTCGCCTCGGCTGGGCGAGCGCTCAATAACGTGCGAACCCAAAGGGGAGGAAATAGGATTGTGTGTGTATATATATATAGCATGCCAGCATATATATATACCTACGGGACTCGAGTGGAACGTCGGAACGATGGAAGATTCGAATGGCCTTCTTATGTGCGAATGGTTCGCGTTATCCATCATAATCGTCTTACGTTTCTGAACGACAAAACTTTACCTCACGAATTCCATTCGTGAACTCCACGAGGATGCAGAGAAGCTCGATGCTCAAGCGATGACCTTCCGGTATTCGATACTGGAGTTGTAACAGCTGATTTTCATAAGCGGAGATGATCGACAGTTTTTTCTTTTTGTTACCATATGGGATAGCGGGATCGTTTGCATCTCCGTACGATTTTGGAAATGATACCGATCGGATCAATTTTCGAAGTTAATAATATCTTTTCTTAAAGTTTCGTATTACGTCGTTTGCCGTATGGAGCGCTGCGTACATTTTTTGTGATATTAGTTACGAAATTCTGTCGGGGAATTTTTATTTTACCTCTGATATTACATTTACTATACCAAAATCAGATCGTGCGCCGAGGCTGATACTCGGCTTAAGAATTTTTACGATTTAACGTAATACTGCTGATACGTGCATGTGCATCATACGTTAATTATAGATATGTGATTATGACGGACGCTTACGATAGGAACCGGTATAAGTCTATAGGGGGCAGAATAAATGAGCAATTGGTATGAGAATAAGATGCTGACAGACTTTTGAAAATTGTTGATAAAAATAATAGAATAGAACGAGCCACACCGGAAAAAGGAAATAGTTAATGATTACTGGCCTGGTTAACAACGAGTCTCGGATGGCGTCGAATACAAAGAGCTTGGAATAAGATTGACTATATTACTGCAGTAATCTTATATCCTATTCAGAAGTCATGTATTCTAAATATATTTAGAAGTTTGCCTTGTTGTCTAAATGTATATTTAACACAGACAGCAACCATTACTGTTCGAACCGTAATTTCTTATTGGTTCAGCGAGGAATACTTTTCTGAAAATTGGTACTTACCAGTGAGACTAATTACTAACCAGACTAGTAATCAATGCTGTGCTCATTTCTCGATGCATGAAATTTTGACTGAAAGATTCCAAAAACAATTTGCCTTGGAATACGAGTACCAAGCAATGAAATATTTTTGAATAAGAATATTTAATTTTCACGACCCATTCGATTGACAAGCAGATTTTAGAATAAAAAAGTTTTTCAAAATTCCTCAAGATTTCTCTACAGGATTACAGAACAGAATATCAAAATCCACGTAACAAGATGTCTGGCGTTATTTCGTTCCAGGTGTGATATCAGCAGGCGTATCAGTGCCGGTGCAGATTCCGTCGCAGACCCAGGACCTGACAGGCAACTACTGGCCCAGGCTCCAGTGATCCCAGCTCTTCGGGTTCCCGGCCGCGAGCTTGCTCGTTGGCCAGGAGAGCCCGCCACCACCTCCGCCCGCCCCTGGAATGGTGCCCCGCCCGCTCCTTGCTTCCCTCGGGATTCCGACGCAACCCCCTCAACATCAGCCCAGTACGCCGGCGACCACCCCAGTGCACACCTCCGATACCAGTGAGTGAGCGAACAGAACGAACAGAACGAACCAACGATCCTACGAATCTACGAATCTACGAATGAACGTAAGAGCATAAGAGCGTACAATCCTTTCTCCTCCTACTCCCACCCCACCCCACCCCATCGTCCCTCCTCACTCTTCAATACCGTTCGGAACCTATTTTACTTAGCTATCTTACTGTTATTATCTTATAATATTATAAATGCATTTCGTCGAACCCGGGTCATGCAGGGTATACCCATTTTATCTATTTATCTAACCTTACCAGTCTACCCAAGTCCACCAGTAAACCACCAGACCATCCACCTTCTTACCCGCAATTACGTATTATCGCCTACTGGTCTGTTGATGCGAAACATGCGGATCACTGTCTTCAATGTTAAGCGAGAGAAAAGAAGGGAGAGACGTGGACAAAGAAACAAAAAATGTTCCTCATCTTCCTTCGCCATTCTCTGAAAGCCAACTTCTTCGCCGTTGCGTCATCCCTTTTCTACTCTTCAGCAAAATGTATAAATATAACATGGACAGTCGATTTAATGAACGCTCCGAAGGACAATCGAAATTGGTTCGTGAATGTCGAACCGTAGACGGTTAATCTCTATTGGGAGCGATTAGCGCATTCGAATCCGATAATTACTGAACGATTACGCGAAATCTGAGAAAAATAGCGTTCTGTGGTTGAACGTTCTCTTTCACTCAGCGAAGATGCACCCTGGATCGGGATGAGCACAGGGACTCTCGAGTAAAGGGAGGGGGACGTTCATTCAGGAGTGTGGGGATTGATAGCGTTTGCCGAGGGTGGATTCTTCCGGCGGCCATCGCATTTATCGAGAGATATGGCGTCGAGAAATACGAGGGCCGCTATATCTATCTATTGCTCACTATTCAGCCTTCAGTGCTTTCACTCGCAATGCATGCCAAAGACACGAAAGCGAATAATTGCTCGCTCGTAAGTGACTGCCGGGGCTGCTCGTGTCCGTGAAAACGTTGTGACGTGCGTTTTCAATTATCACCATTTTTTCTTTTCTTTTTTTTACTTTTCACTCTTTAGTCGTTACTATTCGCTCTATGCGTTCCCGTATTTGCAAGGAAGATACGTGTGTCTTTATTACGTTCAGCCGTGAAATATGGCATGCGATGTCATATTCATTTTCAGTATATGTGTATTATAATCCTTTAGTACAATTTTTAGTCATTTTCGATGCATTATTTTGTTGAAGAAGTTAAAAGGCACGAGATTGCATTTATTCGTGTGCAACAGCAATACGTAGGAAATGGAGCTGCGCTTCTTCGTGTAAGGAACCTATTCTGTTTTTTTGCTTTGATGATCGAACGTCAATACGAGACAGGGTTATGTGCCATTTATAATAATTCGTTTATCGTGGGGATCCACGTTAATGATTTTCTAATGTTTATTTTCTAATGAGAGCTAGAGTTGTTTTATCGTTTAACTCAAAATTACACTCATAACCGGACACGCATTTCACGCATGGTTGCGTCATATTTTGTCAATTTTGTCGTCGCGTCCCGCACGATTTCGTCAAGTTTCATTGTTTTTAAGCCATTTCGTATCAGTACGCAAGCCGATTAACTGGTAACCAGATTCGCACCGGTTGCTCCGATATTGAATACTGAACTGTTTTTTATATTAATCTCATCAAATTCCAAAGCTCTATCCATACCTATACCTCAAAATCAAAAATCAAACAGAAATTCATAAGCTCAACTTATATACTCCATTACAAAAAATTGGTCAATTTTCAGTATAAATTCTCTGGTAGACATTTTTCCTCGTAATTCCAGAACCTATCTAGGTGTCGCCACTAGGACAATACAAGCCTTGCTAACTTTTTGACGTGTCCTAAACTTTCATTATGAAATCTCTGAAAAATGAAAAAATATTGTGTATTTTCATTTTTAACCAAGCTTATTATTTCTTCAAAAGTACACTCCTGCCGACGGAACTGATACGATGCGATAACGAGATCGTCATGATTGTAATAAAAAATATGAAATAAGTTTTGGAGCATCATTGGGAGAAGTTAGGTTAGGTTGGGTTATTATAGAATTTATACTGATTTAAAGAGAAATGGCGCTTCCCCTTCATATTTCGGTTCATTTTGTAAAAGAACTCTAATGCCAAGTCTTGCAGGTAGGATAACGAGGTTATTCAGCAACCCTATACCCGCGGCTGCTTTGACAATTAAGAGATTCTCGTATGATTTCAGTATAAAAGGTAATGTTAAATAGGATTTGTTACTCTCGTTAGCTTATAATGTACATTTAGAAATATTGCAATTGTATATAAGTAAAGATTAACAGTAGCGTTCAGACGCGCATTCCACCTTCCAACCCCAACAAGCCTTAAGTGTACGTAATCTTCATACCACGATCCACCGTCAGTGTGTATTCCCTTTGAAAATGGCAGAACCCGTTAGTCACTCACGAGTCCAAAATATCGTTTCATTTATGAAAGAAATAAATACTAATAATAATAATAATAATAATAGCGAGCCTACATTTACTTAAGTTTCAACCCGTCTCTCCTCATTTTGACATATTTGACCATTAAATTTTTGCTTTCGATCGGTATCAGCGAAACGCGCAGTTTTTCGAACGGGACAGATAAAAAATAAGATTTCGTCTGATCGATGGGACCCGACCGAGGTGTTCAACAAAATTCTCTATTAGGTCCCATGGAACACGAAGAAAGGCGGAAACTTACGAAGGTTCCCGAACGGTCTCGCTGATAACCTCATGGGCGATTTTTCATTTGAATAATTCGATTGAGATTTAATTTTATCTTTGTTCGTGATTTTTGATTTCTTGGCAGAATTTTAATAAATTTTTTCATAAAATAATATCCAAATATTCATCGAGCACATGTGAACATGTTTTATTTTGGCGAATGCAGTAAATACCTGTATCTCGTTATTCAGCCCAAACGTACAACCTGAATGTGGTTTTACTATAAAAATCAAATGGATACGCTCTTTTCAGTTGGTGCATTTCGACTGAATAACTCATATTTTTATGTACATACATAGATGGATCCAGTAATACAGAATCGATACAATTTTTCTTTATCGTGATATGTGAATGGCTCAATACATTTCTGTCGAACGGATCGCATTCGTTGATCGTGTTTTCTTGTATCGAACTTAACAATGATTTATTTAACAAGTCATATAACAGTTCCCGAGTAAGAACCTATAAAATTGACATTTCCAATGATCAATCCGAAAATTGAAAGGATTAATCGTTTTGATCCCTCGTTTCTGAGGATCTCGTGTAAATTGGAGAAGATTCTTCTCGATCGTTCGAATAACCTCTTGCGCAATTTGTTTTTATTATTTTTTTTCGTAGAGTTGGTCGCTCAAGCAGATAGAACAGTAGTTTACCGTGAATAATAAATAAAAGCTAGCCTCGACGGACGTAAGAACCACGCGCAAAAAAACCCGATCCGCAGCGCGGCATTTCATCTTAAATATCGCCTACGGTCTGTTTAACCAGTGTAATTTGTTAGAAGTTTATATGATACACCTAACGAAGAATAATGTATATTAGTTTTAAATTTATATTTTTGGAAAATAAACGAATAAAATGTGAAAAACTATCTCGGAAGACTTCCACGTGACGCGAGTAGTTTCGCTTCCAATTTTAAGTATCCATTCATCGAGAATTCCAATTGAGAACACGAAGTACTTGAATTATTCTTTTTATACCACTTCCGCGTCTCGGACCTTCTAAATAATGACGATTGACCAAACTTTTAACGTCGTATACATTATGGGAAAAGTAATTGAATATACTGCGTTGTTCAGGTTCGTCAATTTTATCACTCGAAGTAAAATATACTCAAGTCGGCTGACTATTATTTTCATTTGGTTTTATTTGGAATTCTTCCCACTGAATTTTACTCCTTTGATAATGTAAGACATCAAATTTCACTCAAACTTTATCAAAATGTCGATAGTTCTCTCGTTACGTACAACAAGAGATGCCTTCAAATATTGTGTATGGTGCTCGGGATGAGCTTTGCACGTTTCAAATTGATAGTACACTTTTCTGCATTCTAGGAAAATCAATACAACGACGTTTAAATCGTGCGCGAATGTAATATTTAAGACGCAGGTAAATCTATAAATTTATATATGTAAATACATGACCATGTACATGTAACGCATTAAAATTATTATTAAAAAGTAAGATTCCTTGTACATTTAGCGAAAACTATTCGATCCTGTCTTTAAATTTGGAGTTAAAAATTTATATTATTCGATATTTCGTATCTCAAGTATTGTACGGATTGATGATGACAACAAGAAAAATTCATCAGTCGCGTAAACGGCGTTACGCGTTACGTTATATGGGATTCGACCAATATAGATTTTTTTAAAATGTGCATTCGTTCCACATTCTCGGCGGCAAAAATTATGTACATATGAAGTTGTTGGAGACGGTGATTGGAAAATTCGAAAATTTGAAAAAGCGTTTATTATTTTCCTGTAAAAAAGGAATAATTCGAATATAGCATAGTAACCGAGATATTCGTAATCAGGATAAAATTAGTTTCGATGAACTTGGCGCAGAAGTGGTATAATCTTTCCTTATTATTCGATAATCTTAATAATAACAGATACATTGTACGAGTATAAACAAAGTTATTAACGAGAATAATATAATATTGCGGCAGTAATCTATGTAAGTGTTGTGAATAATGAGATAATATTGTTGCTGTGATTACCTCTAAGATTGTAAGTAGTAGATAATAGAACCATTGTTAGGTGTCACTGTCTCGATTCAATAAATGTTATTTGATTTTAATGAAGATCTTTTAACTACAAACGATTATTTACCTTAGTGCAAACTTCCCACTATTGTTTAAATGAAATTGTCATGTGGAAAATACATTTACGTATCTCTGTGCACCATTCCTTGCTCTTATAAACTCGGACGTACATACCGACAAAAGACATCGAGTTAACATTAATATTTGAAAGGGAAGGGGATGCACAACGTCATGTATCTACTCCATTAAATAATGACGTTTATTGTAATACACATCAAATGACAATAAGATACATAACAAAACATACAATTATATACTTCCTAAAGATATTTTAATCAGGGGCACTGCTTTTCGTTAAATCATAAACAGTAGCTTGATATCATCTGGTAAAAAAAGAGCATTTTATTCTTATATTTAATCGATCGCCTAATTAATGACAACTCGATAACACGTCGCCATTATCGTTACCACAGATGATCATGTATTTCAGAAATGTTTACAACATAAAAGGTACTTCGAACGAATGAAGATAGTTCAGACGTTTCAAGAACGAGGCCAGCACCGTTTTAAAATTGTATTAAACCATCTGTGGTTAGGTGAATAAAAGACATCGTCACTTTCATCTCCCAAAATGATAATAGGGACCGTAGAGGAAACGAGCAGCGGCGTTTTTTCCGTATGACGTCGCCTTCTAGAGGGAGAGTTTATTGCAGCCGGTGGGAACGGAGGCCTCCCTTTATTCTGCCTGAGCTGTACCTTCGTGCCAAATATCGTGATGATTATCCAAATACATGTTAGGATAATATCTGAAAAATTGTGTACATGTTCTTATCATTGCTCAACGAATGGAATTGCTTTCATACAGACCTCTTTGAAAGAACTAAAACATTTATGCAAAACCTGTACCTTTTAATTGATAAGGTGGATGTATAATGGCCAGATTAAATCCAGTCACAGTTGCTCTTCTGATAGCATTGATGACGATGTATTTGAGATTGGAGCCAATGTAATAGTCGATCGGTAGTATCACAGCATAGGAACCAAGTATAGCGCAGCAAATAATATTGGCCTTGTAGAGTAAAACGCAGAGAGCGAGCACCGTCGTCAGGGTCACCAACAAAAAGATTAGCCAAAAGTTCAGATCGTTTTCGAGGAGTGCAAGACCATCTGAAAGGAGAAACGTTCGATCAACTAGATTAGCGTCCTTCAACGTCATCCCTGACTATCGTCGATTTCATTGCATTCGTAGCTTCCAGTACCATCTATGTGTCAGTGAAGGGTGCTGAGGATCGATTTCGAAAAAGAGATCATCAGCGCGATAGCATTTGAAAGTAATTGAGCTGCATGTGACTTTCTTGTCACTGATAGTGCTTTCGTCAGGACCCCGACTCAATGCTCGTGAATTGATGTTGCGAGATACGATTGAAGCGTAGGAAGCAACAAATTAGACCGATATTTATCTACAATCAGATTCTGTTATTATCGCGATGTCGTGAATCTATCTGGTACCGGATATTTATCTTGCTTTTAATTGCAACTTGATGAAGGAAAATTACAACAGTGAATTACAAATTAAAATGATCAATATGTAAAAATAAAATTGCCAGCATGATAATGCATTGCAGCGTGAAGTGAAATTTACAGAACGCATTATCAGAACACTATAAAAATAGGATTCGCTTCTGACCACAATTCAATGGACAAGATATATGGCACGCGGAAGAATTGTAGGATGACCGTGAGTAGTTGGGTAACAATGGCAGCCAATGCACCCCTGTTACCTCCCGCGGGATACTTTATGCAGTTACGGATGTACCGAGCGTGTAATCTAAATACGTTCTCCGCTAAATAAATATGGGGACACAATTAGGTAAATGTGAATCTTCCAAGCTGGTTACGGCATTTGGTGGGAGCGCGTGTACGGTTGGGGAGCGGTGACGAGACGGGATGGGACAGGAAGCAGGAGAGGTTGGCAGGGGCAAGAACAGGAGTAGAGAGAAGGAGAGAGATGGAACAGAACGAAACGGAACGGAATGAAATTGGGAGATGGTGGTAGTCGGGGTCGGAGTTGGAACTGGGGCTACGGATACTTTGGATGAAGAGGAACTGAGGGAAATTTCAAGAACAGAGAGGCTGATAGAGTGAGAAATGGAGTATGTGTATGTGTATTCGCGTGTGCGTCTGTCTCTATCTCCTGGTAAGTATGTATATGTGTGTGTGTGTGTGTGTGTGTGTGTGTGTGAGAGAGAGACAGAGAGATATCGGGGGTTGGCAACGTGTTACGGTGAGAAAGGCGGGAGGCACGAATGCCCGTCGCTTCTGCAGCATCGGGGGATTCGGCAAGCGAAGTTTCCACATGAGTGGATAACATTGATAGAAGCTATGGGGGACTGGCTGTGCTTCATCCCTTCGCCAAACTCGGACTAAGTTCGGGGGAGCTCTCATCCCTTGGTTTAAGCTGGCTTTCATTATTTTCCTATAATTTGTAACAGCCTCCATTGCGCATATATTCGGCTAGGACTGTAAGCACTTATGTGTATGTACATGTAATTCTGTACCTGGCACGCTGAAATATACGATGCAAGCGCAGAAGGACCCCAGAGTCAATGTGGCGAGGAGGATTAAGAACAGTGGCATTCCATAAGACAACCATAGTTTGAGCCAGACGAGCCCCGTTATGATTCCAACCGTCACAGCTATATTGATATTGCCTTGAACATTAAGAGTGATATTTTAATCTTTCAATAAAATCCTACCGAGTATTTTTTCTATGCTTCTTTTTCCAACAATTTCCATATCTTTGTTTTTATTTATATTTACGATCAGGAATGGTTTGAATGCGTTTTTTTACGTTCGTTATTAATAAAAGTTTATTGACTTTATGATCACGTAGCAATGGATTTACTAACGTGACAATGGCAACGCAATGAAGATGGTCTAGTGCAATTTCCGTTACGTAAAATTCTTTTTTTATTTCTTTTTCTTAAAGTGATTTTGTGTGACTAAAAGCCTAAAGCGGCAGACAATGAAGCTTACCTGTTGGACTAAAATCTCCATATATGATAACTATTATATAGCTAATCATTCCTCCTAACAGACATCCCAAAAGGAATATTTCAGTCTTAACGAATTTGTGGCCTAAAAACGCAACAAAGATTCCGAGAAACAATGTTGCAGCACAGAGAAACTTCGACAGAGTGGTTGCTAAAAGAAAGAAGAGAGTAATTCATGTTTTTTTACTCAAATTTTTAAATATTCATGTATTCGTTCGTACTTAACACCTGACACGTGTCCTTCCAAAAGAGAGGACTGCATGCATACGTAAAAATTGGCACATATGCAGCAGAGTAGTTTCCATACGTTGCGATGACGACGTACGAGGATCCGGTACCAGGGTAAGCGCTGTACATGCGCCTCATGGGGGATGTATTTGTTAGCACTGGAACCTAATGATAAGCGAATATATAACATACAGTAAAATATAAATATGTTAATTCAAGTTAACAGAAATTTCCATTATTTCAAATCCTTACACTTTTTCTTTTTTTTTTTCAAATGATGAACAAAAACGATTTTGAGGAAAATTAGATTTATTTATTATATTAATTTAATCAACAGTTGTCACTTTAGAAATTGAATAGACCTCTTAACCCTTTGCACTCGGCATCCCCCCGTTTTCTATATATTTTGGTGCCTGAGAGGGGACAGCGGAGTGAAAAGGGTTAAATTTAAACAATATTCTTAACTGTTTCAGGGCCCAACAACGTTATATCATGCGATGACGCCATGCTATTCGCATCGCGAGATAACTCTTGATCAAAATAAATTTATAAAAACCTTAGAGACTCTCCCTTTCTTTCGCAATATGTTCCTTTTTTGAATTTTGTAAATATCATTCTTACGATTTTTCTCTCAAACCTTTCTAAATTACATCAAATTGGTTCGGTTTTTTTTCGCTTAGGTACAATTCCTTCGGTCGGCACTAAAAGGGTTAAGCTTAATTTTTTACATTAAATGTTTGAATTGAATAAAAATTAAGATGAAGTACAGTACCTGTTCCGCATTGCGCACAACGTCTTGAACTGTTAACATATTTGTTATTGCTAAAAAGTATGTTTCAGTGGTAAAATCTTGTTCGGGCAGATATAGGCGATAGGATTCATGATGGACAGGATGTTGTTCGCAGGAGTTTGAAATTTCTTGCGTCATCGGTGCAGCAGCCGGTTGTGCGTCAACGATTACTGTCGCTTCGTTGACGACCAATTTTTGGAACGGAGCAATTTCGAGATTGAATTCCATGTTGCAGCCCCCTGGCATTGGTGCTATAGGGATAGTAATAAATTGTTGCAGGAAATATGTATTCGTCGATGTTTTGGTAATATTCTTAACGTGTCATAGGGAATACGGCCATTTACAGTTACTCCTTAAATTTTGTGGAAATAAAGAAATATGCTTAAAGAATACTAACAATTTTTACAAATTATATTAAAATAAATATTCTTAGCGTGGAGTTGGTAAATGTTTGAAGCAAAATTTATATAAATCAAGAAATATTATAAAAGCAAATAAATATTTCAAATAATATAAACAATAATTATTTACTATCAATTCCCTGATTTCTTTTGGTCGGAAATTGACATATATTTATGACACTAATAAATTTGAACTATCATGAAATTTTTAGTTGCTACTTGAATGAACATAATCATTTTTTCATTGCTCATGACAAGTTGTCAAAACGGTACTGTATTATTTAGTTATAATTTGTTCAAAATAAATAATAAATTGGAATATTCAAATAATTATTTAAATGCGGAACATAAATTTTGTGCCCCGCGAACAGTATGTGGCTTCTTAATTTGAATACACATAAGATATGAATTAACAATTTAATAATTTTTACACTTTTTTCCTTCTGTATGTGTTTCTTTCGTATTTTAATTGTTTTTAATACGTATTGAAATACGCACCTGTAACAGGATACGCCACCACTGCAAGTAATGCATCAACGTCGACGATGTTATCATTGCTCACAAATACTTGAGCTGCAGATCCTCCGTTTATAACAACCGCAAGGCCGAGATTCGTTCCAAACACGCTTTTGCTTGAAGTATTAAATGACGTTTGATCATAGGACAATGTAACATTATATTGATAAGTATGAACTTGAGCTATTATAAATGAAACTTTCTGAGGGATATTGATAATATCAATAGTTAAGTTACTAGAAGCTGGAAAAGTGGTTTGTTGAGTGAATGCTTGGTCATTGCTTTGTGATGAATTATAATCCGTCAACGATATCGCTACATTGCTGCCATCTGTAAAATGATTATCAAAATTAATCAGTAAAAATTCATAAAAACATTATAAAGTGGACAAATGACAGTGGGAGCCCGATGTGCCCAAATATTTTGTAATTAGTATACATATTTGGAGTGAGACTCTATCTAATCTTGTGATATTCATATATTTTTTGAAATTCTTCAGGAATGCGTATTCACATTGAGTAATAAAAATTTATCTATAAGAATTTTGCTAAGGCGCTATCCAATGTGCGTACAGTTAGAGATTATCCAATGGCTGTGTTACGTTTGTATAGATTTGATCTATTGGGGCTCGTGTTCTTACTAAAATGAACATATATCAGCCAAGGAAAAAATTTTGAATAGCTAGCGATTTGTTATGTAAATTATTCTAGCTTGAAGTTTACTTAAATAATGTTTTGCTGTACTTATTTACATTAACCTTGTTTATATAAATTCTCACAGATATATAAAATAAAAATGTGTATATATTCTGTAGTATAGAATATTAATAATCTATTATCTGAATGTATATTTACATGTTTTTTAAATTCTTATAAGGAATAACAAAACCAATTTTGAATAATGCATTCTTGTATATTCATACAAAACATTTTTATACAAAGTATTGTACTAAAACATGATGAATTCTAATATCAAACATCACGTGAAAATTAATATTTGAATAAATTATATCACTATGAAATTTGCTAGATATAATATGTGAATAAAGATTAGAATCAGTAGCAGCCGCAGTATAGAATTCAATACTACGGAGCGAATATGCAAATAAAATAGCTTCTCGTTATTCAATAATTGTAAGGAAAGTTTTTCGCAGCATATGAGAGATCAGCGAGAGTATAACTGCATGAAACATAGCAAGGTATTATTTATAGAATTAAAAATTTAGTATTTATTACGCCAGTTGCAATATAGTATTTGCTAAATTGTAAAAATAAGATAATGAAACCAATGAATGAAAAATTATTAAAATATTTTTCTTACAAAACATAGATGCAATCATATAAATTAATAAGTGACAAGAATATAGAATAATCTATTGAGAAATGTTTCAATAATATCCAATTTGATATAGAAACAGTTGCGTACATTTGCGTAAATCAAGTTTTATGTTTGGCAAATAATTGGTATGATGCCTGAAAGATCATATTTAACAATTAAGGATATGACTTTTAACCCTGAGCTCTAAGAAATCAAAGACACGTGAGATTACTTTCATTGCAGTAGAACAGTATACAGTTATAACTAGTTCGCTCCTGTAAGTATGTTGTGACCGAGTCTCTGCATCATACTTGCTACGTTTCCTGATTTGAGCATTTAATATATATTAAGACTTTATAGAGACTCATCACATTCTGATATAAACTGATAAATACAGTGTTATAGACAAAACAAATTCCAGTTAGTTGAGAAAAACAAGTATTCAGAATGTTTGAACTGAATTCTTACTTTGAATAAATTCTTTTAAATATATTTTCCAATACAGAGTACTTTTATAAAATAAAATAATTATTTAAAATTGTTTAAAGCGGATGTCTCGAGGAGGAATTAATTTTCATTTTCATTAATTCGCACATACAGATATAAACTGAATAATTAGACCTGTAAGTAATATATAAATAAAAAGCCATACAGGAAAAAGTACATAAATAATAAACCCGAAAGAATATAGGAATTGGAACATAGGAAGTACTTATGATAAATAAATTTACATAATTAAGAGTCTCCTATATATAAATATACATTTTTAAATGCAGTTTATAGGTTAACCGCTTACCGCTAAGCACTGTACTTTGTGTGATCAATGATGAATGGCAAGCAAAAAGAACCGACGAAAGAGAAAAAAACTTTAGCGCGAGACCGTGATTCATGTTGCTGAAAATTCACACCGGTTGACGCACATTTGCGATAATTATGATGAATGTATGCAAGCGCTGCACCGAAAAGTGAGGGCAACGTATCAGCTGTCACTTGACGGCCGTGCAATACGAGTGCTCAGCTTTCCGTATGTTTTGCAGTGGCCGCCGGTAGAGGGTAGTTCAGTCGGCCTCAAGATGGCCACGCTGGATCAATGAAACACGAGTAATCGTAGTAAAATAGAAATTAACGTGATACGGGTGAATTTTTGAGAGTGTTCGAGGTGTAAATGGACCATGGGAAAGGAACAGGAGCTGCTGGAGGCGGCGCGAAGCGGCAATGTCACCGTAGTCGAGAAGATTTTGGGTCAACGCGCGAAGAGGAGTGGTCCACTAGCAAGGTGGGTGTCACCGGAGCAGACTTTGCTTTTTCGCCTTCATCCTTCAGACAGCATTTACACTTTCCTTAACGCATTTACTCCATCGCAGCAGTCTGCTCTGTGATATAAAAATCCATGCAGTCTACGGATATTTTGTATCCTATGTCAAATCCTCCCATCAATTACAGTTTGTACATATGTACATATCTATTAACTAGAATTGAGTAAGTACCTGTCCGGTCCGACAACAATTATTTTGACCGCAAGTATTCGTAATGGAAAAAAAACGTACCCACAGGCATACAAATTTTATGACAGTTAGAACGTTGAGAAAGGTATTGTGATTGTCTTACACGGTAAGCATTTTATTACAACGTTATTCTTAACTACCCATGGCTTATCGATTTTTCAGTGTTTTTCCTACCTATTTATCGATTTATAAAAAAAATTCGCACGTATATTCAATTATCAATTCCTCAATTTTGCAGGTATGTGCGATCGTGCATCAGCGTTGCATGCGTACGTGCGTGTATGTGCGCCTGCATTTATGAGTAATTTCTTGATTGATAACATGTACAGACGATTGGTGCAATGATAACAGGTCCAGAAATACCATTTGAATGAGTGGAAAAATTTAGTTTTTATGATTCGCTTTGCAGGCATAACAACTTTTCTAAAGTATTATATTATTGTATTCGTTTGCATAGCTAAAGTCTAATAGTGCTGAGCGTTTAGAGACCTCAGTGTACTTTCCTCAGTATAGGATAAAGTACAAAATGTGCTATTTTATCGTTGAATACAAGGAAAGAGCAAAGTAAAGAACAAATAACAGTCATAGGGAAGTAAAGGAACGCAAATAATTTATCACACAACGTTAACGTTCGTATTCACTTGACACTTCACATGAATACGAAAAAATTAACCGTTTTCCTCTTTTTTACATCCGTTCATAGAAACGTTCTGACGCTCTACTTAAAGGACGGTTCGTAATGAATTTTAAACGTGATCCGCAGAGCATCTCAAGAGTCCAACGAATCAACCGACACTCTATTTAGAGAACAGATAATGGATACTATTTTCGTCGTGAGTTATTTACTTTGGGGGTTATGTCGATAAAGTTCTCATAGTATTATAAGATCGACATATCTTTTCTGGCAAGACGAGTATACACGTGGAATAATTATGGGGAACGAAACGACAACTTAATTCAACGCGTTGATTTATTCTTCTTTTTCCCTTAGATGTAATTGATTTTTTAATTCCTCTTTCTCGAAGGCTAATTTAATTAATGGTCTTATACCTTTTTACTTTGTTTTACTTTCGTTTCTGCATACTTACGCGACATCATTGTATCATATTACAATGTGGATCTTAAGCGGCACGCGAGCATAGAGTTAACATTTATTTAGGCCGTAAGTCCATCAATTGCTGCAAGTCTGTGATATTGCGTGATTACGAAGAATGTGTGTATAATACAGAGACGTGACTGCGTACGCGTTCGTGCGTTCGTACGTTCGTGCAAATATGGACACGAATTTCACTTTAGTTGTTCCAAATTAACGCCTTACTGCGTGGTGCTATAAATGTAGTCCAATTTGCTTTTAATTACGTACATATGCATTTCTATTTATTTTTTATTGTCTCATTTATTTATGAAAAATAATCGTACGCAAAGGGGTTAACCCGCTCCTTGCGTTAGGACTTTCGTGTCTATACATATGTTACGATGATGTCTTGTACGTTGGCAGACGTGGACAACAGAATATATACTATTATTCATCTATCGATGATACGATTATTTATCATGCTAACTGCCAGAAGTCGATCAATTTGTATACAATACATCGGTGAATTGAAGCATTTATGAATGGCCATTGTTATCATAGATTGAATAAAAGTATTTTTTGTTGCTTTGTTTGAAAGAAAAATGTTACGTTTATGGTTAAAAATATTTTCAACTAAAAAGTCATTTTGATTCACATGACTCGTTTTTTCGAATTTTTAGGGACGCTGAATTTTAATGAAAAGTCAAAATTTCAAAAATGAAAAATGTTGGATCCAATATGGTCAGTGAAAATAAAACAAAGTCACCATAAAAATTCTTCCTATGAGATTCTAAAAGCTTGAAAATCTAAATCTGCAATTTAAAATGCAAAAATCATAATCAGGTATTCAATATGGCGACCGCAAATAAATAATAAAAACAAATAACAAAGACAAATTTTTATGAAAATAGTTCTTTGCGAATAATTGAAACTATTATGTTGAATCAGCAAATATCTTACGTCAGCACTTAATTATCCGAGAAGAAAATTTAGCATAAATTTATCACACCTCCATCCCCTTAATTAATCCAATTACTGAACATGGCAAATAGGAAAATAATAGAAAAAAACATCAAGACAACATGTTGTAAATCAGTTAATTTATCTGTCATTAAACTTCTAAGGAAATTGGACAACATTTTATTTCATTAGTTCGCCTAGTGTCTCCTATCATAATTCTATTTGACGAAGACATAAAGTAGATTTAGATTAGGATTAGATTATTAGACTTAGCTATGACCTAATAGACTACTAGAATCTAAATTTATCCAGAAATGCCATTACGTATTCCGGACAAAAATAAACCATGTACAAGTAACTGTTTCATGTCGCTGAAAAGTCGAGATTTTAAAATGTTCATTTGAAATTTCCCACCCGTTATTCTGCACTCAACATTGCTTTCCAAGTTCAGTAGATTTACGCGTGGCGCTATTATAGCGCCTCGCCCTACTTTCTGATTTCAAGTGGCTGTGCACACATAATTGCTTTGGGATCGTAGCTGCATACGTGCATCGAACGATGGCGGCACACGCACTGACAAAAGAGACGCCTGCAGACGGCAAAACCGGCTGGGGCTGTTAATGCTGTGGTCGGGGATCCTAAATGCATCGTGACAAACGCGCTCTTCTAACAAATTGCCTCTCGTATCGTCATATCACATGATCCTACGTATACAAACATATATATATATATATATATATATATATATATATATCTGTAACGTTAAAGCGAATCCGCGACAATTCCGCGAGTGCTTTTACTATCGAGTTTGTTCCGTGATACTTTTTTTATTACTTTGTACCGTAAGATCAGAGAAATGCGAGCCACTCGAATTGTACCGAGGGTTAAAAGCCGCTACCGAATCACTTTGTGCCGGTTCAGTGTAATTTATCGGTGTGGATGTTGGCGATGTTAATCCACGCACTAGCTGTGCTCTTAATTAAATGATTCGAATCGGAAAAAACACGATAATTACTTTTTTCTTTTTTTATAGGGAGCATTTGTTCTTTTATTATTTGTACGTGTTACAATTTTAAGTAATACACATATTTCGCAGCTCTGAGTCAGACCTATGGTTATATATATATTTATGTTAGTTTTGGATTTGTTGTGCGTTGACAATCTGTCTTGAAATAAAGTTTGTTCTTAGGGTGACTTAAGTTTGGTAAGCGAATGGGATGTCAAGTTGATAGATAGGTGATTACAGTGAGCAAATATGAAATAGGGTTACCGAAGTATGATGAAATATTTAAAGAGGTTATTGACTATCAATTGTTTACGTGTAACAAGGAGAAATGTATTTTTATATTGATACATAATATTTTTTGCAAGTGGCGTAAACTACTTGTTCGCTTGAAATTGTTGTCTTTTTTTATTGTCGATTAAGTGTCTGATTACTTATCATAAATTTTGAATGTTATTACATTCATGCGTGTACAAAGTGAATCTAGATTGTATTAATTAACTTTTTTTCAGTTTCAACTATTTTATACTTGTATGGTTAACGCGTTTGCTCCAAAATTCACGTCATTTTGTTGCATCCTAAATTCCTCACTTGATGTCACTTGATAATCGTTGATATTATTTTTGTTTGTTAACAGAATGTTTTTTGTAGTAGATAATTGCACTATGGGTGGTTATCAGTCACTATTTCCAACACAGCATTTTTACATGCTCATATATTATATAATAGTACAATAAACGTATGAACCTCGCAGACGTCAAACTGTACAAGTTCGCCTTTTGTAAATTTCGCAGTTTTAGTCTCCGAGTGGATGATTAGTGAGAAATTAATAAAAAGTGGGAAAAATGTGAAATTTGCAAAAAGTGTAGTCGATCAGGTTCTACCATGGCTGGCTTATAACGTGGATTATGAAATGAGTAATTTTAATTATGACGTGGCAGTGTAAATAAACTTTTTCAGTATAAAGTACAGAAACTAAGCATGCGGAAGAATAATTAACTTTATACATCATTATCGAACTGACTAAAGCATTTTTAGTTAATGAATATTTTACCCTACTTTTGAGATTACATATTAACAACATTCACTTTCAATGTACAACTTTTTGCATATTAAACATTTTCGAATTACATGTATCAATCAAATTTTATTTTAGATTTCAGCGCAAATCTGTTTTTGAAAAATTTTATCATTCTACGTAATATGGATATAATTCTTAATAATGATAAGTCAATTGTGCACTTGCCATTCAATTAAGTTTTGTCAAATGAAAGTAACACACACTATACGCATAAACATGTAAAAATCCCCCAAAAAATTTCAAATTCACGTAAAATTTTCATTCTATATTTTTCATTAATTCGATTGCAAATATTTGTACAATCATCGTACGAATCAACAATATAACTATGCTCACGATACATGATACGTTTGAGCTTTTATATCAAATTTTCATTTTCCGTCTCTGTTCCTCTGAACCTACCCAGCAGCTGGAATCGTACATGAACTCGCCGCGCTGTTAGTACTGTGAATGCAGCCTACTAAAATTGCGATACGGTTACATTAGAAACGATCCAACGATTAAACATATATCACATATATAACTTTCTAAGAACGCACATGTCCAACGTCGCATTTCGCACCTTGCAGTTCGGTTTGAAAACATTTAGGAAATTTACTTTTTGCCCCTCAGTCGCCACTCGCGTCCAGTAGTTAATTAACTAGTTGCAAGAAACGTATAGCGACTCGTAAACGTTACTAGCCTCCAGCGAGCGAGCAACATGGCCGAGCTCCCCTCGTCATTTATAATGTTCAGAAGACGCAGTCGAGCCCATGGATAGCGATGTCCTTTTTGTAGACAATCTTCAGAGCTTAATTAAGGAACTTAGCGAGTGGATGGATGCGATGAATAGGACTGCCAAACGTCCCCGATGTGGGGGTGCGCGCGCGCGCGCCCACCCTTGCTAGTGGGGGTGTAGTGCACACGACGTCAGAGTTCCAGAAGGGCTGTGTAGTTGGCTTTAAGAGTCACGACCCCTGGTTGTTAGGGCGAGGGCACAGAAAACAAACACGCACAGAGGTCTTCACTCAAACGGCATAGAAGCACGTGCTCACGTCGTTTTCTCTCCTTTTCGGTTTTTGTCCCTGCGAAAACTCCTCGAACTTTTGCATTCACTTGGTCTCTACTCTCGTTCGTTTTGATCTTGGCTACAATAGATCACAAGGTGCCGTCCGGACTTTAACTGATCTCTTGGTTGCCCGTGCCGCAACTTCTCGAAACCTGCGCCGCGGATCCATTCGTAATTAGACGCATTGATGCGCTATGAATTTATATGCTGGCATATATACATGTATACACGTACGTACCTGCGTGTTAGCGATCGCTCCACTCGCATGTTCAGTCGGTGCATCTTTAATCTGAAGAACTCCTAGAGAGGCTATGTGGCCACTGTATCGATCATCCTACGTTACTTAACCTTGCTCTCAGCTTCCGCCGGTTTACGCGTCGTCGAATAATTTTCAATAGTCACAGTTCTTAGGAGCTTTCGTAACGAGATAGTCGAGTAGGTATTCTTTTAAGGGTGGGTTTCAATGTGCTGCTTTCATACGCGCTTTTTTTAATTCCACCTCTTACGTGCATTTACCTTTTCAGACATAAAGAGAGCACGGTACTTCCTTTTAATATCATTGCCTTATACACTATTCTTGCAGGCTACATTCGGTAGCGAAAAAGAAAAAACCTGAGCGTAAGACATTTTTATTATTTTTTTTTTTTCATCGTTATTGTCATAGCATAGATCTCTATGGATATGAAGATCTAGTACACAAGCTCGAACTATTGTTAAAGGTGAAATTCCACGCGCAGATTAATATTTACACGGGAGTGAATCTTTGGGCGAAAATTATGAGAAAAGTTGGCAAATAAATATGTCAATACTGCCAAACTAACGATATCATCACGTGGCGAAGTCCCAAGTGGACTGTAAACACTTCTTTCCGTCGGCATTTAGCCATATGAAGTTATCGCCATTAGTTTGCCGTCACTAACTTTCCTTCAGGGGGTCAAATATCATCGTTCTTCGTGCCGTTGGTCATTCGAGCCACCCTCACACCCTGACGTTAGTCTCGATCGAGTGTCAGGTTATAACTAATAAACTCATACGATATGACTAATCAAATTGATGTTACACGTAACTGTATATATATGCACTAAGCCGTTTAACAGGATTCCGTCAAATATAAGTCGCGGAGGGTTCTGCCTTAGTTTCACTTATTATTCGAATTATTATTGTTATGAAAGGGGTCAGTAGCTAGGAGCAAACAGAGGTTACGCCCATGACTCCTATGGGAACGTGTAATGTTTAGGGGGTGATATCTGCTTGCGCGGCGCGTAACAAACCAACAATGCAACAATGATACGTAATGAGAACATGTGTCGGACGTATAAAACGTCATTAATAAACTTGTTCTTGGTGTGAGATTATTCATTGCGAAGAGCAGCTTAGGTCTACTGGTCCATGTTGTATTGTGCACCGTGGAGGTACGTTTGTGTTATCTGGTCTTTCATTTTTTTTCCTTGTGTCTTCTTAAAGTTACGGTGGTCCGATACGCCCGTAGTGATCCCTAGATTAGTTAGCATGAGTCAACATGAATTATTTTCTTGCGAATACAAAGATATTCATTGTGACTTAATGACTTGAGTATTAATATGAGGTTGAATTGACGAAACGAATTTATGTGCTTGAGAATTTTTTTTAGTACAGGCATTATTGTTGATTGTTTGAAATTCTGGTTTGTCTTTTGGGAAAAATGTTGGTACGTCAATATTGTTGTTTATCAACGGCGTGCAAGTTTGTCTTGCATTGATTATTCAACAAGTTGTGAGTGGATTTAAGGGTTGGGTCGCCTTCCTTCTCCAACATTTCTGATTGAAATAAGTGAACGATGTAATGAATACTCTTGACTGATTATATGAATTGGATGATGTTCTTGTTTTACAGTTTACGCCGTGGACCAGGGGCGAATGTTCAAGATGCAAGCGGATACTCGGCACTTCATCATGCAGCTCTTAATGGACATAGGTATGCACTCACAACGTAATCTCGAAATGTGAATTTAGAATTAATTTGTGATACGTACAGCCTGCTACTAACCTTTAACCGGCCGTGTGTTATTATTTCTGTACAAACATTCTGTATGACAGTAGTAGTCCCTCGAAGGTCACATGGTCTGTTAAGGATTAATAAAATCAAACCATCTTATCATCGGTTGGGTTTGCGCTGGTACGGTTTTTGTTGAAAATAGAATGTGAAAATTAAATGGATTAATGGGATATGGAGAAATTTGTGCATTTCCATTTATAAACAATATTCTTTACATTTATAATGTATATAGTATATCTATGAATGATCGCTAGCATCATTTTTTGATCAATGTTAATTATATTGCAATTTTATTTTTTCACGCATTACGTCATTTCATCAAAATTTATTGAATAACGTGTATCGATATTTTTTACTTATTTTCACTTGAACGGACTTCGTGGCCTACATTGTTTTTGTCAATTTTTTCGAATCACTCAATTCGTCAATAGTTGATGTAGTTTCTAGTGGCTAATTACTGAAACTCGTGACTGCACGATGTTGTCCCCTATCAGTCCATTCGATTGCCATGATATCCACGTCGCGCAGGGAAGATCAAAGTGTTAATGTTAACAAACGATCTATTGCAGGGACGTAGTGAAATTGCTGCTGCAATATGAAGCGTCGACCAATGTCGTTGATGCGAAAGGCTCCTCGCCGCTTCATCTGGCAGCTTGGGCGGGAGATGCAGAAATTGTGCGATTGATCCTATGTCAGGGACCCTCTGTGCCCAACGTTAATCTTGCGGTAAGTCAAGTGGAGTTGTCATAGAACTTTTTCGCCCTCCTTCTTATTAAGGTTGTGCTACACTGTTATACATAGTATTACAATTAAAGACGAGTTAGGATAGTGACTTTTTGAAATGTGTGATGACTACTCAGCGGAACGATCAATATGCTTTTAGCAAAACGATTATTATGTGAAAAAAGAGATAAAGTATTGTTACGGTATTGCAACGCGTAGGCTGGGGGGGGGGGGGTGAGGGGGGTGGTCGGTATCCTGGGTGTACATTGTCAATAACAAACTGTCTCTATGCATGTGTACGCATGGATTGAATATTTTGTAATCAGTGAACAATTGTTAGTTACAACCCGTTGTCACTTGTCAGATTTCACATCACGTATGGATTTTATTATCAAAGTGTTGGAAGCAGGTTGAACGAATGGATTTGTACAAAATTTGAATTTGTATTTAAGTTAAGTTTGTCTTTTTTTTCGAGAATAATCGAAATAGGTGTTTGGAATAATGAATATAAAAAAATATAAAATTTAGTGATATCATTTTGTTTTATGTAGTAAGCATTTCGCGACGAGGCACATGTTAAGAATTAGTCAGTACCGAGTTATTGAAGAAGTTTCGTTTAATTTGTGCTTTTATTAAATGGGGACGTTTAAATAATCCAAACCTTCAGTTGAAAACTGTAGGGATTTGCGTACAGGGATTTGTCATGATCCAACTCAATGAGTAGGAATTTCATGATGGTCACTATCTTACGAATTTTATATATATTTTTTTATATTAGAGAGCAAGAATATTGGAGTGACGCACTCTGTCAGAAGACTGTAAAAACTCTAAGTAACTTAGTCTAGGTTTTCCTTGTTATGTCATTAAAGAAGATCGGGTGGATTGTGCTGTGCACGTGTCTGTAAGCGCCAAAGAAATATTGAAATTTGAGTTTTCATACGATCCCTCGGCCAAACAGTGGGCGTGTAGAATCTTTCATTGTCTTCGGAGAGGTTATTGTTGAATTTTCAAATCCGCAAGTTATGTCTAGCATAGTAATGTCATCTCGTTTAAATGAAATTTGCATTTTAGACAGCTATCTTCGTTTACGTAATGCTAGCGCCACTCCACGTGCCGTGGTAATTTTCATTTCTAATATATGTATATTCATGTGATGTAGGTATGTTTGCTAATATGTTCATTTTTTCAATAGGGGTTTCAAAACCATAAGGGTACCAATGGAACATATTTTTTTCTATAAATGAATATATAATATATATATTTATTTTGTCGTTAACCTAACAGTTGAAAAGTTATTTAGACAAAAGTAAATTTATTATGGTGAGATAATTAGCAAAATTGGGAAATGACTGAAATTGGGAATTGGGAATATGTTTATAAATATTCTTGCCTCTAAGTTTCGCATGTATTTCGAATTATTTAAAATACAATGGTTGCCATTATAACATGGAATATTTAAACAATAAATTTTTCATTTACAGTAGCACTAATTAACTAAAGTCAGTATGTGTATAATACAATTTTCCAGAGTGCTATCCCGTCGCTGATCAATATAAAATGTTGTATTTCGCATTTGTCGAAAAAAAAAGAAGAAAAAATAAATTTCAATGAATTGCGTAACTGAGTTGTCTGTATTTGACGAATAAATTTGTCAAGTTAATCTTTAAAAATATCGTTAATTTTCCGTCGACTTTTCATTTGTTTTTGTGCTCCTGATGAACATGCAGAATGAATCAGATTACTTCAAATTATTTAATATTACCTATATAACAAAGTTCCTGTTTTATCTAAAGCGAATAGAATAAATAAAATCTTACGCAACATTAAGCACGGCATTTGGTTTGATTCGTTTGAAATAGATATTGAACGGCAGATTGGTTTGATATATAAGTGATTGCGAATAATCATAATTGCAGACAAAAGATAACGAGACGGCGTTGCATTGCGCTTCACAATATGGACACACGGAAGTCGTGGCACAGCTGCTGCAGTACGGATGCGACCCCAGCATCCGCAACAGCCGTGGAGAATCTGCCCTCGACCTCGCTGCGCAATATGGCAGGTAAATGGCTGTTACAATTTTCCAAATTAAGAGGAACCCATCTCGATTATGTCCATAGCATGCCTGTCGTTCGATAAGTTTGCAAAATCATTCATCTTTTCAGTTATGCATGAGCTCAATTATCACTGAAAATGATATGACGTTATTATATTTTTTTTTATTGCAAACTTATTTTCATAATTTGTCTTGATATTATATTACTCTTTATTTATTAAACCATGTGTATTTGTTTATGTTATCTTTTATTGATATCTGTATAGTGTTACTATTATCGAAACGTTACTCGCAGAATTTGTATTTAATTTGTATATGCTTTTGGCGTCATGTATAATGTGCATACAATTAGTTAATGGTACGAGGAATGTATTACGATACAAAAAGGGAATAAATGTTAATATGTTACAGTCGTGAGTTTTATTGGTACTGTAGAAATTCAACTTTTATTCTTTTTATATGAATGATATATGAATATAGATTTCTGTATAGTTGATCTCATATATAGCTTTATAAATAAGAATTATATTGGTTTTTTGTTAGAAAATGTTTATACATACTTAGTAATGTTAAAGCGTTTTCTTGTTGTGATATTGAAATTATGAATGAATGTTAATGTACTTACATATATGTTATATAGGAAATATATATTGGAATTTAATAAATTTTATTAGTTTTATTTAAAAATACTGCAGGGTTCTGCTTTAGGGGCATCGTAATCAGTACACTATCACTTTAATATTCTTATGTGATTGATTTATAGCCAATTCACAAGTGTCTTTCAGGCAGATCGATAACAATGTAATTCAGCAAGTAGTAAGCAAGCTACATATGGTCTGCATACGATTTTTATACACAGTATGCATCTGCATTGCTTTAAACAGAAGTGTATTTAATTTTTCTATTTTAATATATATTTACGTGACTTTATGGAAAGTCACGTCTAATTTAGTAAGGATTCCATCGCTTGAAAACTGTCAAAAAGCACATGTGAGAGACTATATTAAAGACTCATTAATTAATTAGTACTTACTGAAAACAATGCGGAAAGATTTAAAAGTTGTATCAGCCTTCCTCATTTTTCGAAATGTTTAATCAAGAAATTTTTGTATTGTTTATTAGTTATCCCTTTTACGTGAATTTTTCATTTAAGTAACAAAAGCATACGTAAAGATCGTGCAAAATAATAGGAGATTTGTATACGTTCGTAGAGAATTCTTGCAATTGTAAAACGATAATGACGTAACTTCACGTTCTACCAATTAATATTGTTACGTAATAAATTACCATTCATTTTGAAAGTTCGAATCTTCTATATCACTGTTTCACGTCAATGGTTGAGCTGTTCTATAGGTTACTATCACAATTTGAGTTATTATCAAGTAATGACATTCTCTTGAATGTTTTAGTATATCTTACTGTTACGTGTATGCATTCTTATATTATCAAACATATCGAGTGACTATTAACAAATATATTCTGGTCTGCGAAAATTATTGATACTGATCTATACTGATTTCTTATTGATCTTACATTACAAATGTTGAACAGTGTTAAGTTTTAATTTTGAAAAAGAAAAAAACTGATAAGTGTCATGAGTTTTTTCATATATATGTATATATTTTGCAAAACATTAAATAGAAAGTATATACCTCAATCGATCTCATTGAACTTTTCATATCATTCCAATACATTGGTAACTAAATATGAATAATAATAATAATAATAATACTGTATTCGTCATAGGTTCGCTTTAAAATTTTAATATTTTTGAATAAAGATTTCGATACGATGAAACTGCAAAACGATTCGATGCTTATGCGATACTGTAATTTGTTACGGGACAAGAGCGTTAGGGGGATCAAAAATGTCCGAACGCAAACACAGAGTGACCGTCGAGTATTTGCGCTCTGCTACGAGGGCAAATAAATAAGTGTGCTGCCGCTCCGGTGCGAAGTCGATGGCACGGAATAACGCGTAAATAATTAAATGGCGGAAATTAAATCATCCTGGCTTGTATCATTCGCAATATCGTAAAGTGAAAATGCGACTCTGTCGCAGTATACATTATGGAATAATAGAAAGAAATTAGTGTTACGGCTGACTGTTATGAACGTAGGCGTGATAACGTTATACTGTACCATTTTCTGTTTGCTCTGGTAACGTAAGTATACAACCAAAAAATGTATCAAGTTATTCTGCCTGAGAAAACTCATAAAATGTAAAAACGGACTGCAAATAAGAAATTAGATAGTTCGTTGTAACGTAACCGTGTACTGTTGAGTGATTAATTTACATTTGTGATTTATCAATATTCACAATATTTGTTTATTGTAATTTGTGTGCACAAGACATAACGCCTTTTTGCTTACGGCTGTCACTGTGTGTGGTTGCTGTTATTTTTGAAAGCTGTCTAGGAACTATCTAATTGTCATTTAATGAATATAAGGATGATAATAAATAAAATGTTACAAACGTCATAAAATGCCGTTTGCGAGGAAAAATATATAAAAGTAAAATAATAACTCAGTCTAATAGCGATAGTGGTGTCAAGTCAGTCCATAACTTCGTGCGCATTAATAGCATGCATGGGATGTAAGAATGCGCACGAACTTTTGGACTGACCTGATAATTATGTCGAAGAAATTTTAAATTTAAGAAAAGCAAGTCTGCTCATTATTTAATATTGTGACTGTTTCTTTTTTTTTACAGATTGGAGACCGTTGAACTTCTGGTGCGTACACATCCCGAGCTGATCGCCTCTCTGCGCAGTTCTTCGTCCTCGTTGATCTTTCCACACACGCCACTTCATCTTGCGTCGCGCAATGGTCATCGGTACGTAGCATCAGTTCCTAGAATCAGAGAAGAACAAACCTTACCAGCTCGCGGAATAACCAATATGTAGCGTCATTCGGTTAGGTTCGGTTTAATTCGGGACTCGTTGATTCTCGCGCTCTCTTTATTTGATTACCTTGATCCAATGATCGTTACGACACGTCCACCGCGCGTTTGTTCGTACGTCCGTCCACACGCTCGCTTGACAACGACCGCGAATTCCATTTTATATTACATTACAAATACTGGTGCCACTGCTTAATTAGTCTCCAATTTGCGCCTGTACAGATTGCCTCGACCTAAATGCCACTCGCTTGTCTCACCTGTGCATACGAGTACTAGTTTGTCTGTTTTCTTTTTTTAATCGTTTTTCTTCCCTATTCCGAGCAAATCAAAATTCTCGTAGATTACTCGTTAGGTATGTGGTCATATCGAGTAACGACAAAAAATCGACAGGTTAATTAATAACATGTTGTTTGTATTTTTTTTCATATCTATTAATATTGATTCTCCTTATACGGTGAAAGGCAGCCGATTCGTAGTGTGTAGCTTTTTACCTTTTCTTTGTATCTACATCTCGACGTCAAAGGAAGCAAAAAGCTCTTGAAGATATTCAATACGGATGTAACGATAATGAGAATCGTGCAAGAGAAGTTCTGCGATAACAATAGATTCTATTGTCTCGATATGTACGAGTGTACTTCAAGTGATTTGCCTACAAAAAAAGAAAATATTGTAAAGAAGCAAGGAAACAGTGCAACGAGTAAAAAAGCGTAATTTCCAAAGAACGGATTACCAGAGTCACCAAGAAGGGAATAAAAAGTTGTAGAAGGTAGATAAGTAGGTGAGTAATTGCTAAGTGGAATAAGATGATAGGCGATTCAAAATCTATATCAAGATCAAGGAATCGTCTGACGAAAGAATGTTTCGTAAATTTCTTGCCCGTCTATGAACGACCAACCGGATTCTTGGCTTACCTTTTTAACCACAATGAACAAAATGACAGAAATAATTGTTTTAATCGATCCGTCACAATAATATCGTTGCTTCGATATCTTCTCTTCTGAGACGTTGAGTTTCTACCGCAGTGACTCCGATACGTTAATACCTTGCGCATTATGCATTGTGTTCGCATAACAATGGACCCGTTCAAGCTGACCGTAACGACGTCGAGCCATTTGCAGTGCCGGCGATTAGAGCCAATCAGAGAGCACTGCGTTGCGTAATCCCATCCAGCCATCCGGTATATGTCGGATTCCCAAACCCAATACAATCCACCCCCTCCCTCCCACCCACCATCCCGTCCTCACTTACCTTCCCTCCTTCCATACATATATGGCCTATATTGGTATCCCAATCGAATCCCGGCTCTTCCCAAACCCACCCAATGCATTCGATCACATCATGGCAGCCGCTATGCTTATCCGTACGGATCGCTGACCGTCTCTCGATTAGGAGCATCGTATTAACCACTACCGGCGAATTTATCAACCAAGATATAGAACCGCAGCATCGGGAATATACACTTCACTTCGTGCTCTTTTTTGGGAATCCTTATATGTATCCTTATGCTTGGCCACTCACCCTTGTATTTACTGGAGGATCGTCACCTGCGAATGGCGATACTTGCCTATAATTAGAGAAGTAGCCTCCCTTATGGATTTCAGCATTCATGGAGGAAAGACAAATATGATTCCATCTTGTCGTTACAGTTTACTCTCCTTAAGTGTACGGGGTAGGGGAAGAGGATTCGGAGAAAACGAACACTTAACGGGTGCCCTCCTCCCCCACTCTTCAACAAATATTTATCAGAATTCATTGTCCTTCCGTGCTTCCAAACAAACAGTCCTCCCACGTAAAGCGATACCCTTAGTAGGCGGTAGTGGGGATAATCCGAATACACCGAGGTTCAAGGAGAAGCGAGCAATCGGTGGCGAAGCACGCACTTAACGGGACTCTATTGTATATAAATATGTGTATAGGGAATTTTTTTTATTTAGTTTTGTTTACTTGAATTATTAACGCAATTATACTAGTGTTATATTGTCAATATATTGTTATCGTATATGATTAGTGCGAGTGACAATATTAGTAGGGACGAGTGACCCTGGGCGATTGTCGTATGATAAAGAATGATGACGTCAATGCAGATTCACAAATTTATCGTTGGGTTACTGGTAACCTTGAAAAAAGAGCATATGAAAAAAATTTATGTTTTTTCCTCTCCTCGAATTTTTCGTTTAAGGACACACAGTTACAGTTGCCGATCATCAGATACAGATCGTACGAGAAATGTGTGCACACGATGTATATACGGGATATAGGGTGTGATGGCGCTTAACGATAGGCTGCTTTTAGTAATGCATAATGGGTTCGGAGGGGTAATGCACCCACATCGGACTCTTGTAATCCCTGGTAAGCCTTTAAAATAATCACGCTGTAATTTAAATGGGCAAATGGAAATCGCTGCGAATGGCGGTTACATTGTAATCGAGTATAACGCTGGTTTTTATACAGCCTGTAGCAATAATCGTTTTAACAACGCTTCGGGTATAATGCGATTGCATTGGGATACAGTTGGCCGAATAGCTCCTGTGCGTTTGGTAGGCCCGTTGCGCGAGGTAGGTGGGCGAGGAGGGTTGGCTGACATTTTATCGCTTGAATTTTGGTTAAATAACGCCATGCGAGATAGTTTGGAATCGTGCGTGGAACTCGTTACGCGCACGCGAGGCTCGTCTGCCTCTTGTTTTGGTTGGACTCATCGTGGGGGTGGTTGGGGGGGGGGGAGGGAGCTGGACGGGGCTTTGTGGGGGGGGGGGTAATGTCAATTATCGGATTCAATATCGCTGCTCTCGGTAAGCCAGTACAAATACCCCTATGGTACGGTAATAACAACATAGGTGCATGCGAATCCGATCCCAGTTTGAATCCTATATGCGATGGATGGATGATTGGTGGTGCTGCTGCTGCTGCTGATTCTGATCCTGATGCACGCGCTGCCGATAGTGCTGCCAGTGCTATTCGATGCTCCCTGCCTGCCAATTCAACATCACACGTCATTCGTCCTTGCCAAAGCCGAACCACCTCCCTTGAATTCCAACCCTTTTTGAACACCATTTAGTTCCCATTTCGTTTCGTTGCGGATTGACGTCGTGTTCCCTTATATTTCGAGCATCATAATTCGGATCAATATGCATGAATAATTTTTTTTTTTCTAACAATTCGTAATATTTACGATGTGATCTCAGGAGGATCATGTTGACTGATTTCTTTTGTAAATGATAAAAGTATTATTCAATTCGTTTCAAAATGACCTTTCAATATAATATCGTATTAATCTTTCTTTTGATCACCTGGTCGTACCGCTAGAATAATATTTTTTGTTATTTGACATATTTTTTTTTAGTAATCCGTCACATTGCTTTTCGTAGAGCCGTTGTGGAAGTGCTGCTGGCGGCTGGTGTCGACGTAAACACACGAACGTCTGCGGGGACTGCAATGCATGAGGCTGCACTCTGCGGCAAGATGGAAGTGGTGCGTGCGCTTTTGGATCGCGGAGTCGATCTGGGTATCAGAGATTCACGGCACAACACCGTATTGGATTTGTTAGGACAATTTCCGCCACACGTTACCCAAGATATTACAGCCGTTATAAAGAGTACGTTTTACGTTCTTATTATTAGATTCCTTATTATGTTTTCACTTTCCGTCCGAGAAAGCTTTTCCTCGGTCGTGTAGACAAATAAAATTCATTCCGTGTGGGACAATTAATTTTATGAAAATTTTTTTCTTACAGGACACAGATCCTCGTCCGGTGTGGAGAGTGATGCCGACAGTGAAAATTTACCACCGATTCCGGTGCAGACTAACGACTCCCTTGGTAGCCCCTATGAGAACGTACGTCCTGGGGATGACCTTTCACCGGCCGAAGGGACGTCACCCACGCAATGGCAATTCTATCACAAGCCTCGAGACGACGATCGACGAATTTCCGGCACTTCCGTCATGTCTCTGTGAGTATTTTCCTATTGAGTTCTTATAGATTTTCCATCTATGGTGATTGAAAAAGACAATCATTATTTGAGAAGTAGATTTTATATTGTACATACAGCTATACTGCACCATAATTCAATTATCAGTATTAAAAATTGACTCAAATGAAGAAAAATTAACCGCACATCTCTGTTAATGGAATCTCATTGCACTGGTAATTTTTTGCATGATTCTTTGATATTCAATCAAAAAGTGGCTTTTAGAGGAACGCTGATAAATCGGTGCAAGAAGAATTGTTCATTAAGAGTGTCAGTTCTATAGAGCTAATTAAATATCGGTCGACTCCATTCGCTTTGTTGTGCGTGACGCGATTTAAGGAAAATCGTTTCAACGATTTATTCTTGCGAATCGAACGGTTTCATCCGATTTCCGGATGCTAATCGCGGAAATCAACACTCCTCGCGACCAATCCTCTCACCAGCTTCAGCTTGAAGGAACCCAATCCGTTTTGTACCCCGTGATCGTTGGACTTTATTCCTTTCGATTCAGGTTTCCACCTTACAGTGCCCACTTTATTCAGCTACTCTCTACAATTTACCTCTCACGGTAAGTTGTCCTCCAATATAGTTTAAATCACTTATGCGAACATTACGGACTGCTGGTGAGTTTGGTCAATAATAATGTTCGAAACTTTTACTCCAGTGTGTTGACGTCGCGTCAACTTCACACAAGTTTGAAAACAGTACAGATGTGTTACAGGCTATAGGCAACAGAGTTGGTGGAACCTTGCGTCGATATAGATAGCGCAGAATTTTAATAATCTGTGCACAAGTCTTTTTAAAAATATCCTCTTTGCTTCCGCGAACTTCTACTTTCTATCCCTCTTCATCTTCATATATTAAGTTTCATTCTTCTTCTTCTTCTTTCGTTTACCTCTCTATTCCTCTCTCTCTCTCTCTCTCTCTCTCTCTCTCTCTCTCTCTCTCTCTCTCTCTCTCTCTCTCTCTC
>JARQTH010000664.1:163511-174148 GCA_030142595.1 Trachelus iudaicus
TCTCTCTCTCTCTCTCTCTCTCTCTCTCTCTCTCTCTCTCTCTCTCTCTCTCTCTCTCTCTCTCTCTCTCTCTTATATGCACCCTCGTAATGTAGATACAGGCGCGCATAATATTTTACGGAATATTCGATATGAACGAGGTTGGGTTTAATATAGGAGATGCGCGCAAACAAAAGCCTAGATGTAGACCAGAGTGAATGAACCAGTGAGCGTGCGAGGTTCGTTCGGACCGTCGAGAAGGGAGGAGGTTGAGGTGGTGGTTCAGCGAGAGGTGGAGCAGCAGTGGTAGTAAGAGGTAGAGGTAGAACTCGTGGAGGTGGAGGTGCTGCTGCCGCGTGTAGCCTCAGCGCGTTAAGCACCGCTTGGCTTGGTTTAATTTTCCTGATGTAGGCAGGCTATGGTGGGTCCGCTTGCCTCGTTCGCCTCACTCGCCCCGGGTCACCCCTTCGCCAAGCTCATTGCCACTGCTACTGTTACTGCCGCTGCCACACGGCTACAACTAAACCCGACTCGGCCGAGCCAACCCTGCCGCCTGCCATCATCAATGTTTGACATTGGTAGCCCCGGCTCGGTCGTCGCCTCGAGATGAATCCATCAAGTTCAACAATGTAAATGTTAGCACGTCTCAGCATAAAACTAATAATCATTGCTTGCCCGCAGTTTTCCCTTGCCTCTCTTCTTCCCTGGGCCCATCCACCCTCTCTTCCTACCTCCATCCTTCTTGGTCCTTCTTTCGCGACTCGACTGCCCGCATTCTATACTCTCATCGTTTTGACCTTCGAACCTTTTTCCAACCTTTCACGCTTTTCGACACCCCATGCGACCACCACAGCGCGATCCTCGCCCCTTGGCCTCATTAAAATCTGAAGGCCTGTACCGGTGCGGATTCCGCAGGAAATTGTCGGTCCATTTGTCTACGTATCACGGGTCGTTACGAAGCTTCACCTTTTGAACGTGTACCTAGGTTTTTTGTATATAAAAAAAAGGCAAATTAACTTTAGTTTCCAAGATGTATTTCGCTATTCAAAACTATTCTTTCAGAAGTCTTATCCAATAATAAGTATACAAGTACAGAGCTATACTTACTCTGTATAGCCAAGAGAAATGCAATTTACGAGTGCCGCACTTTCACAGCGTCTTGTTTCTCTACGTCAAGTAGGGAATTATTGGTCAAGCAGCTTCTATTGAGATCCAATTGAGATCTAGGCTTCAACTTTTTGATTGGCTGCGTCTTTCAGTGAAGATGAACAAAGCGGGGAACACGTCGGCGGAACTCGGAAAGTCCAACAACAACTTGAGGATTCTGAAACGAGCTCCGTTTTTGATAGTGTCATTATGTCCATGTCTGACACACTCAACTCTATTAATACTTTCGGGAGCTCTGATCGAACTCCCGAAGACATGCCACTGAACACTAGTGTCGATATAGCACCCACCAACACAACAGCAACAACAACAACACCAACGACAACACCAGTATCACTTGCACCGTCAGACACTACACGGTATGAGAATGAAAAATTCGGCACCTTGCTTCCTAGGTCTCAACTTATTAGACGAAGATGCTTTTTGTGTGGATATTTACCGTTTTTATTGCGCTCTGCTTAAATATCAAAGTACATACGTCAGTAGTTAAATACAAGAAACTTTGCATTCATTACGCGTATTTTGCTTTGATAAAAATGAAGTACTTACCCCATTAAGAGATAAGTAAAAGAACGTGCATTAAATATGAGGAGGACACTAGCTCCTGTATAATATCAAATTTTTAGCATAAATGTGGGGTCGTTAGTTTTTCTAATAAGACACTAATACCATACATCATTAATGTTGGTATTGTGACATCATACAGTCATAATGGGTAATCAGAAGATTTTTCAATATCGCTCCCATTTTTTATATTTTTATTTTCGTTATTATTGCTCAGAACTCGTTACAGCGATCTTGCTGTAGGTTATTTAATTATTATCAGTCAGTAATATTGTTTCTCCAAGAGTTAGGATGAAAAATTAACAATGTTGAATGATAATAAAATGTTTGACTTTTTTTTATCATAGCAATTAATTATGGAACAGTAAGGGAATTACACACATAAATGATTTGATTTGAACAGAGGATCGGACAGCAGTCTCTATAACCAAAATCTTGCGGGGCCTAGAGGTGCTATGGAGGGTAGTTTTGTTTCCGAGGATTTGTCCTTGACATTGCCCACCGGATACGGGGGTGGCCGGGACTCCGACCAGTTGAGCGTCTCATCCTCCTCAAGTATCGGAGGGCCAAGTCCCCGTGAACGACGTTGTTTACCAAGCGATCCTACTGCCGCTGGAATTTACCTGCCGATGGCGCCCTTGTCAAGCTCTCTACACAGTCCAGCATCGAACAGTAAAGTTTCGGTAAGACCAATCGCATCAAGTATCTCTTAGTTTTGCTTAATATAAAAAAAGTCTTCGTACCGAGTGGTAGTAGCATTTTCTCCGCGTAGCGGCTCATTGGTAATCACAAAATAATTGGTCCTTAAGCTTGCAAGGAAAGTATCTGCTTCTTCTTGAAATCATCCAAATTCGTCATGAAAGCATACTTGAATCCTAAGGAATAATAATTTGTAACTACAAGTAAAGTTTTTTGACTTGTCATTACAGCCTACACCTCCGAAGAAGCCACCACGACGGAATCTATCAGTCTCGCCAACGCATCTCCAGACCCAGATGTCACTTTCCGCCGATTGCTCCCTAGGTCCTAGCAACTACGAGTATCTCTTTCTTGCACGCAGTGGAGCGCGCAGCCACATCGACCTCGAGCAACTTCAGAACCGTCGCGATAATTTGCGTCACGTGACGAGAAGCGTAGACCAATACGTAGACATGAAGGCGCGCTATGCCTCCAGCCGAGATTCACGCGAACGAGATGCCGAGCCTGTCGCCATAACTTCAATATACGAAAATCGACCGATCAAGACGCAAAATCCTCGACGTAAGCTTCGAAGACATTGCGAGCGAGCATACGAAAACTATGATCTGGAGAACAGTCCATCCGCTGACAAGTCACCCTGCAGTGAAAGCTGCATGATGCCCAGTGGCGAGGAAACCTACGTATCCAGCGCCTTTCTCACGCTCAAATCATCTCAAGAGAGTCTCCTCGATGACAAACGTGATGGATTCGTATCTCAGACAGGAGGAACAGAGATTCGTGAGACCACTGACAAAAGACTACGTCGAGTACAGATGCTAGTACCTACGAGTCCGACGCACTACGTGCAGCCACCTACTCCAGATCATCCTCCGCCGTCGGCTCTTCAGGCAGAAAAATCCATTCACGAACGAATTCGTCCTCTGAGTCAAGTAAGTTCTCATATCTTTCTTGTGGCATGTTGTTCTTTGTCCTCGTGACTTCTGTACGTTGCTACAGACATGGTTAAACTGGCAAGCATTTTGACCCTTCATTTGTGGGCAAAGGGTTCACCATTCATGTCACTTTAATAAGGCTTAGGGGAGATGCATGACTGACGAGTAGATTTCGTTTGATCTTTGTGATCAGTTCTTGATGAAAATGATACTGGGTACCCTCGAATTTATCGTCGTGTACATACTGAAAAAACAGAACAGTTTATTTTCCATAGAAGTAAAGCGGAAGTTGTTAAATTGCAGGAATTTAACAAACTATTTATTGTATAGTCCGTACAGAATAGGGAAAATAAACGGGCTAAAATGTTACATTAACATACGTAATAGGAAACGTATAAAATGGATTATTTTACTTTAGTTTATCATGTAAAGCATTATCGTGACCATACCCGTATGAATATGCGAAATATTTAGAGAGCGAAAAAACAATACATTTAATTCAGGCACAGTTAAGATTGAACTTTATCTCAAATTACCAAGTTACAATCTTATATTTCCGGATATGAAACCACTTCCCTTTGAAAACGTTCAGTAACTGTACACGTAGTGTGTTAAATGGTCAGTCTCTCCTTAGCTTTTGACTGTTCATACACAGTTTAAATGAGATTCATAAAAATAAATAGCAAATATAATCATCACAGTGATACTTGATTTAATAAAAATCTTGTCAATCACTTTAAAAGAAAATCAGTCTACCGTAATCTGGCGCGTTCAAATTTTTTTTAATTCATTTCATTAAGAATTTCCTATTGACAATTTTCGAGTCGAACAATTTCGCGGTGATTCTCGCGCTCGAATTCAAGCAAATAAATATGAATCTCAATGCAGTGGCAAAGGTCACATCCTCGACTAAATTCGAAATGTGATATCTGACTGCTATCTGCCATCCGTCAAACGTTGAGTGGGAAGATTTAAAAGTATTGATCTCAAAAGGTAAGACGCCTTATACGTGCTCCCTCGGACAAATCGAAACGTACATCTTTGAGCAGATCCATTGAAGCCAATAGGAAATAGCGAAGACTTTTTCCGACGAAAGTACAACTGACGTCAAATATCCATAGCGAAAACAGGATTATCACAAATGATGGTTGACCCCTGAGTTTGGACAGTAGAAAAGCAGTCAGAGCTCCCGAAGTAGTACCCGGTTACGTTTAATATACAAGCCGTGTTTGATCTGTGATGCGATTTACAAGGAGCGGCTTTCGCTCCCTGCCGTTTGCCGCGCCATCCTGTGATCGCTCTTCTGTGAGACCGACTGCTTTCGGTTCCATCTTCTACCAAGAAGATATCTATAATACGTACCCTGCAGCTTCACTCCTCGTTCGTCGCGTCACCTCACCCAATGCAACCGCAATCCACGTCTTTCACGCGTCGTGCACGCTTCACGAAATATTACACAGCAAGCAATATATGTGGAATATATGTATATACACACTCGACTTCTCTCGTGTATAAGTATATCATCCCTATTCCATCAATATCCCATCCTTGTTCCATACCTGTACATTATCTGGCGTCAGCAAAAAAATCTTCACATCGTTCAAATCCAACCACGCAGGCACGTCGGTGACATGCGTTTCTTTCTGGCGTCCTAGGACGACCCTTCAAGATGCCTTGACCGTTCCTTTGACCTCTTGAAGGCATGTCTTCACCACCACTCAAAACTGACGTCTAAGCGTCATTTCCGAAAATAAATGTGTTCTACGATCATTATCGGGACGGAATGGAATTGGGCAGTGGCGAAATATATGAAGTTGCAGATTTTAATGTGATGCGAAACGGAAAATCTGTAGACACCATCTCGTTATAGTAATAGAGGATAGTATAAAAGAGCGCTTGATAATGGACCCTTAATTCTTGTAAAATCGATACTTCGATAGGGATAGATGAGCGTCGCGTCGTTCTGCATTATGTAAATATATTTGGCGATGGAACAGTAGACCGGATACTGCTTCTAACGGATGAAATCAGAATCTACGTACTGAGATGGCAGAGAAGCCAGCAAGTGACGGATTAAATGTGGTTACCGTAGCTGGTTGCTGGCAACACTAAGAGCTGAGGTGGGGTGGAGGTTGCAAGGGCGAATGAGACAGGTATGCGTACAGGTGGAGGTTTGGAGGTTGGAAGTTGAAGATGGGAGACTCGACTACGGCTGGCTGGATTTCACCCGTCAACTTCCGCGAATTCAACGGAGCGGCAGAATGCAAGACGCCGACACCCTTTGAATAATGAAGCCCTTCGCTTCTACGTTTCTCTGACTTCACTTCTCCTGCGCCGCAGCGTTCTCCTTCGCTTCTCCTTGAGGAATCTACGAATTTGTCGCGATGCTTCCCTACGTTGTGGCTGATCTGTTTCTCGCTGGTACTTTGATGACAATTGTAATCTACTCAGCAAATACTACCAATTCGTATGTTCAGTCTGATTCAGCAAGCGCTTATTTACTGTCAAACTATACATAATGCTGTCATATATTTCTATTTGATATTGTAATGTATTTTTGGAACTTGTGATTGTGAAATTCACTTAAAATACATTTAAAAATGGTTTTACCTTAACACCTATATGACTTCAGATATTTAGGCTATTTCTTTTTGTATATTTTTAACGTATTATTCATAAGCAGGACAGACTCCTGCTAGATACTATTATTTAGTTTTAGAGAAAATAATTATAAGAGAAGTACTCTTTACTAAATCTGCTCTAAATGCAGACAACGGCCAGCAAAATTTGCATAGAGAAGTAGCCAAACCACAAAAAGATGAGCTATGCCAATGAACTGTCACTCCCTAGTAGATTGTGATCATAAGGTAGACGATTTAGTGAAGGTTAATATTTCATATTTTGCAGAGAATTAGTAATACTTTTATTAGCATATGAAATATGTTATATTTGAAAAACAAATTAAAAACATACCCTGGCGAAAGCGATTCGGCAATAAGGTTATCGGTTTGAGCATCTCAACTATTGGGGATTCGAATCCCAGTTTTGAATAAATAGGGAAGTTTTCATGAACTGTGACAAACCTTTGTTTAATCGGTTATAGCAAAAACGTAAATAGTACATACATAGATTCAAACAGGATACATTAAGGAGACAGAAGATCAATTTATAGTTATCAATAACGATAATGAATAGTATACTAATCTTATTTTACGTATAATGTGGTAATTGTGTGACTGTTCTGTACAGCATTATAAACCAATGTTTCATTACTCGATTCACCAGAGTCACAATAAAAGTAGGGACTAGTGCCAGTTAAGTTAAGTTTTATACTAAAATACCGTTGTTGGTATAATTATACTGCACGGTCACCTCATATATTGAATCATGTGAATTGCCGTAATTTTAATCATTTTAATCTGTTAAGCAGACTATTAGATTACAGTTTCGAGATATCTACATTGCTTATGTAGTTCACGCTTCTAAAGTCGCTTTTATGCGAAATCTTTGAGCCCCACGAAAGAAGGGATTAACAATGAATATATAACTATATATTGAACGATGGACGATTACATTAATTACGATGTAATTCGTGAAATAATAATTATAAATGTCCTTCATCTGTACGCCTCAAGTCACCTGCGCCTTTTATTATGGAAATTGTAGGGGACATTGAAATGAATATAACACCCTGTGTTACATTTGTACACAGTCGTTGTTGTACACGTCAAACGTACATTTAACGTTTATTATGTCATTATTGTCATTTGTTATGTTGAGTGAAGTCCTTAGGTTAAAGTTCTCTTTAAAAAACGTAGAAGATAGCCGAAAGGAAGTATAGGTGAGCCACTTAGATCTTTCGATGTGTATACAGAAGACTTATACCTCCCTTTTAAATAATTTTCTTTATCATAGGTCGATCACAGTATCTAACGGTCCCAGCGGTCGAATAATCCGAAAACTTTACGTTATTTCACAAGTTCACTCCTATTTACGCAATATTTTCGAATTGTATTTTTTTTGTCGATCTCTGAAAAGAATCCTATTTCAATAAATTTGCATCGAAATAGTGATAGTATATTTGCTCGCGTTATATTTCCCACGGGGGACAGTGCGACCACATGGAAGTCTCCATATGCGTCTATTTTTGTTTTTAAATATCGCAAAATCGCGAAACGAGGGTATTGACATTTTCTGTGCTTTCTGACTGACAGCGTATCCAGCGCTGTAATGAAAACCTTGTGTAAACAGAAAATTTAATATTATTCAATATTTCGTAACGCTCCAACCACAATTTTTTCCCCAAGCTGTTCCCACTGTAGCTCTTGCGTATGCCACATCAAAATCACATTGAATGACAAAAATTCATATGAAAATTCAAGTCGGGATAATATATCGAGTCGATTTTAATGTACGTAAGTTATATTCTTTGAGATCCTTAACGTTCCTTTGCTCTTTGTTCTCAGGTGTATAAACGACGTTCGCGCGACATGGAAACCGAAACTGAGGAGGATTTGCTGCAATTTCCAGCTGGCGGCTCTTTGGATGCGTCGAGTGGCTCCCTGTCGAGCGTCTCTCTTTCGGATAAAAGCATGTCGACGGACAACGTCGAGGAGTTCTTTGGAGATGCACCCTTCGCAGGTAAACAGCAACCCACGCTTGGCTGCACCGCATGACGCTTTCTGCCTCGTGTAACGTGCGTGTATCCACTGCTCGTTGTCTCTCGTTATCCTTGTCGACCGTTTGCCAAAATTTTGTCAGGACCGGAAGCGAGGTACGGCACCTCCTTTCGCCGGAAATGAGGAGGACCTGAACGTTGCATGATAAGAAATCCCTATCATGATGGTTTCCTCGTGCGCGATTATTTTTGGTCGCTGTGTCATCCTGCGTTAGATATAAGTTTTCGTTTTGCTTCGTGGAAACGAACAGGATAAAATTTTTTGTTATTTATAGGCATGGAAAGTTCGTCAAGTAGATAGATACTCGTTCCTATTGTATAATTAGGAGTTAGTCATACAATTGGGTTCTCTATGAAATCTGCTCTAATACTCAATCATTGTCATATTTACTAATTTTGAATAGTAGTAATAGTGAAACTTTAGTATAGGGGATTAATTACTCTCTTGATTATCTGTTCGAGTGTTATTTGTCATTCTGATAACAGTAGGATAACGGTAATGTTATTATTTCCAAAATCAGTAGAAATAATAATTCGTGTCACGTGCGTTTTAAAAAGTTTGAAAAAGGCTTTAGGAAGACTGCTACAATAATAGAAAACACATGAAAGCAATGGTGCTGGTGTCATGGCGTGATTCATTATTTTTTGATAGAATTACCTACTTCTGGTTTACGTCAATTTTGTATCGCCTATATGATTGGGCTATTTTAATTATTTTTTTTGATCTGTTTTTATCAGTTACAGTTAAGAATTACTGGTATATATATATTTCATTTACTAATACTAATTTGTAGTCACGCTTTCACTTCTATGGTTGAAAGTTGTCTGGTACTTTTGATAACAAGCCATTTCCAAATGTATATAGATTTGAGATTAATTCAATACCTATGATACTTCGTTATGTACATTATCGCGAATTATCTATAGTTTCAAATTTTATATTCTTTGTTGTTCGCTGTCTCGGATTACTATTCGTATTGCAGGATACTGATGTTTTGATAAAAGTATTTCATTCTTCTTAGAAATACAGTGATATTTACTGCGAGCAGCTCTAACTACGTTAAACATAAATAACGAGGACGATCTTTTAGTTATTTCGATTGTGCGTATGTATATTTTATACCATAAAGGAGTAATCTCGCAATTATTAGTATGTTTCCGTACATATTTACGTTTTAGTATATATCTATACACATATCTATGCATCACGGAATAGCGATATTTTTTTTTCTGAGATATTAAGACCCTTTACAGATTATATACATATAATATTATTTTTTTTTATTAATATTCGCTGGCGGTATATTACTCGTATTTCTTTTGTAATTATTAATCGAGCAACTATAAGTAGAGATATTTAGATGTGCATTGTTTATAAATCGCTTTTTACATAAATATTCTCGTTCTTTTAGTTTCTCAAAATGCATTATATTTTTATAACTCATCGACATTATAATTACTTATATGGCTGAAGATGTAACCATTGCAATATCAGTATTGTGAAATATCGTTTGATAGTTTCAATTCTGTAGCTAATGCGTTAGCTGCGTATAAGTTTCATATGGGCAACACAGTAATAAAGAGAAGGAAAAAGAGTGTAAAAAAATTGTACAGGATAGGTGTGTAGTAGGAAACTATATGTTAAAAGTAAGTATTATTATACGTGAATCACTTTATAGAGAACAGTTATAGTATTTTATCGTAGGTATCTTTATAATATAGGTCATTCGCGTTTAAGCAAGGTGAACTTTTGAGTAATCGAGTTCAAATTTAGAGGATTCATTGTTTACATTTACATAAATATTAGAATCTTATTAATGTTGCGTGGAATCCATTATGTTTACCAATAATACCTTTTTGTCTTTTTTCACAAAACTTCACCTTCTTTTGAACGGTATTTTCATTTTGGGTGAACGCGTATATACATTCCGTATTTTAGTGCGATGCTACAAGTTTACGTAGTATGTATTACTATATATTATATATAACTGTGTAACATAAATAAGGGATGGGTTCGGTATCATTTTTTTATCATATCGCGAATCCATGATTTCTGTTCATTATATTCATTAATTAACATTTTACTTTCATACACTAATGATACTAGAATGGAAATAACCTGATTACACGTGCACTCAATTTGTACGTCCAATCATATCGTGTTTAGTAATTTTAAAAAAAGCTCAAAGACGCATTTATATTCGTATTTTATACAATACAGTCGAGCTCAAAGACCCCCCCCCCCCCATGCTCAAATTTTCAAAGTTTCTGCGACCATGCTCATTCATAAATATAAATAAATAAAACCTCTCGTCTAAACGATTGTAATAACGTTGAGAAGTGTAAGTACGAGAGTCATCATGTAATTATCCTTAGAAATTCATACAAATTTACGAGTGTTCGTCAAATTTCATGGTGATACTTGTAATACCCTGTATATCTATGCGCGATCAATGATCATGTTTTTGGAATAATCACACTTTGTGAATAAAAATGGGGAATTAGTATGGGAAAATTATTTTGAACGAACCCATCTCACTCTATACAGGGTGTCCCATTTGAAACAGTACGGTTGATTATCTGTTAAAGGAAGAGCGGGATAACAAAATGTTTCAGAC
>JARQTH010000664.1:174248-189260 GCA_030142595.1 Trachelus iudaicus
TCTGAAACATTTTGTTATCCCGCTCTTCCTTTAACAGATAATCAACCGTACTGTTTCAAATGGGACACCCTGTATATGTATAGTAAATAACGACTTCCTAATGAAATTGCATAACGAGATTTTTCTTCTCGTTCTTGCTGCGTTCCTAGCGCGATGTATACTTTGTGCGTTAAGTTTGACTTTTTGTTATATGATTTCCCTCGATGTATTAAAATTTAATGCTTTACGTGGTATTAATCGCTTGCGTTATATATACGTGTGCATATTATACATACATAAACAGAGAGCGAATATATATTTATGATAACTTTTAGATAGCATAGTACATTATAACCTCATTTATTTGGTAATAAATTTAATGCTATTATGTGACGTCTGTTTCTTTTTTTGCTTATGTTTGTCCTACTTGTCCAAGGATTGTTATTTTTTTTTTATTTGATGAAAAATTGGGAACCTGCGATTTAATTAAAAAAATATAGTTTACTTTTCTAATGGCAATTATATGTATAATACTTTGATGGCAACGGTGACGATAAAAGATTGTATTTGCGGTACTTGTTTTACTTTTCATATTTCTGCCACAGGAAACTCTATTGTGATGCACATTTCGATCTAGCATGTGATATATTTGTTAAATTTCACGAAATTTTATATTCCAATATATTATAATTAATTCTATCCAATTATAATTCAATTCGAGCATATAAGGCAAATCAATTAAATCATGTGAATACCCACTGAACAATTAGTAGCTACAATATTTTTTCTAATATTTGACATGTATATTAGTGCCTTTTAATCATTTCTTTCTTGTGGGTAACACGTGAACATTGCATGCAATTAAACTATCAGGTTATCCCATTAGCAATGCAGTTTTTAAATATTTGTTTGCACTATTGAAAAAAAATGCAATACTTACAGGATTACCTTATAAATTATTATATTTCAATGTAACGTGACAAGTCTGATACGTGAAAGACAACTGTATTTTCCAATGTACAATTTACGTAATATTTCTTTCTTTGCTACTTAAATAATTTGAAGCAGCTACCCGAATTTTTTACCATCATCGTAGGCTTAACTCAGTGCTCTATTAACAAACAATAGCTGGACAATTTTAGTCCGCTCAGAAGCAGGGGCATTCGTACGTCGTTGATTATCCCTATAAATTTACACGGTAGACTGAAATATATTACCTAGACGATCAGTACTAGGGAAATTAATCTCAACGCGCCATAATTGGTATAACAGTGCAGAGCGCACTGCAAATCCAAGTGTTATTCCTTATCCTTTCTGTGGTGGTCACTTTTGACACACTTACAAGTGTCTTATTATTACCACATATTCCAACGCAAAAAAGTATGTAAAAAGTGACTGCCATAGTAAGGATAGGAAATAACATACTTGGATTTTCAGGGAGAACACGGCAAGTATTAGTTAATAGTATCGTTTTAAAAGTTATAACCAGATAGGAAATCTGCAACGCATAGAATAAGTAGACAATTAGATCTATACATATAAAAATCTTTATTTCCGTTTTCACTCGCATTCTTGTTCTACCGTTTCATTCACTAACGACAATGTCCGATTACGTTTATTTGAAATCGAGTTTTGTAACTCTTCACAGAATCAGTAATCTGGTGCATTGTTCTTTTTCTTCCTAGAACATGCTCCAGTTTACAATTGTATTGTCCTGCAAACAAAGCTGTGCCTTTATCACTTTGGATTCTCAGGGAAATTACGCCAGACGTTTATCTGTCAAGAAATCAAGACATTAATAAATTCATTTAAGTACTGGGAGTTCGTACAAAATCAGTATAGACAAACTGCTTATGTAACATCAACGATTACATAATAAAATAACACAATGATAACAATTCTGAAGATAAGCAAGCAGAATATTTTATTAGAAAAACACAGTTTATCAACCAATATTAATTTGTACTCAGTGTTTTTGGAAAATTGAGCATAGGTCCATAGATTACGTATGACGTTTTACATATGAGTGTTTCCTGCATTTATACAGATACGTGCTTCTTTGTTATCTCGTAATTTAAAAATAGCTCTGGGACCGTTGATAGTACGGTTGATAGCATTGCCCTTGCAAAAATGCCTTCAAAATATTTATTGGAACTATACAATTCGATCTATAATTTTCACATATTGAAATTTTGTATTTATGATAATTCGAATACATAGTCTAATATATGGAGTTAGATATGAGAAAAAAAACGGAAATAATTTCTTTGAAATACAATGTGGATTCTTGGAGCAAATTATCGCGGTTAAACGTGGCTTTAATAAATTAATAATGAATTCTGTAATGGTACAATATATATATGTTCTGTATTATAACTATATATAGAGAGGAACACTCCAAAAATAACATACGTGGTAGCAGAGCTTCCATATATTGACGTAAGATTACGTCAATCATCCGTTTCTCTGAACTCCGAGAATGCTGTTTCGCATTTATGACTCACGTAGGCCGATTAAGAAACACGGAAACTGATCAGCTGGAAGATTAGCCATCTAAGTGTTCAAAGTTTGCCATTCAGCTGGCGCGGCTGTATTGATTTTAAATCGGACGTCGAACTACGGTCTGTTTGAAAGTGCAAATTTTTTTCTTACGCACACATAGACACGGAAGATCTAAGAGTTCGATGTATTTATTTTGACAGTTCATGAACAATGCAATCCTCAATAAATCATACATAGAATTTTCATAGAGTTACAAATACTTATGCTAAAATAGAAAAATATAATATAATTTAGTGCAAATGCATGCTTATGCATATTTTGTAACAAAAATTATATGCAAAACCATGTATGACTTGTTAGAGATTTTGTTTTCAATTTGTCAAAAAAACACATCGGCCGACTATATGCATTAAGACCCATACACGATGCTACTACACATTCGGTTAGTGTGATTAGAAAGAAGTTAGTATTCACGTTTTTATGTTTCCAAAGTTCTTATAATTGAAAATGTATTGAATCATATCTACGATTATAGAATTTTTTCTTCATAAGAATTTGGGTTTTTGTGACTTTTTATTTGCAAAAAAGACTTTTACAGTACATTTGCAGAAAAACAACAAACGAAATCAATTTTCATCATTCAGAGTGTAACACTTTTAAAAACATTTTAAAAACGTGTCATTTCAGTGAACGAACGTTTTTGAGTATTCTATTTAAGACTCAAAGAATAGAGCAATGAATCACATTAAATTTGTGGATTTAAAAGTATATGGTCTGGGACTCATTAATTCTCTAGGTGCATAACATCGGTCAAGTAACGGCAAAGTGGCATCCGTAATGGAGTATCAAAAGACACCGCTTGTCACACCTATAGTTACATTGGGTATAGATAAATCCAAGGACAAGAATTACATGATATGAAAACGCAATGAAAAAGCAAACGTATAGATAATAAAATTAAAAAATTGTACAAACCTAGTATATAATTTTAGCTTCGATTGGCCTAATTCATAACTGGAGATATTATATTCATTTATATAATTTATGGGTATAACTTTCCCATTAGTAACACTTAATCATTATCATAATAAACCTGATCATATATAGATATGATATACCGACTGGCTCATATTTACCACGTTAAAGTACTCGAAAAAATGCATTACGATGACCTTAAATTATTCAATAATAACAATAATTAATACACTAGAAACAAATTTAATATTTTACTCGGAGTCAAGAAAAATCCCTCTTATCAGTTTCCAAATCGCTCGATACGCTGCCATTGGTCTAAGATAAGAAGAGTCTGACATTAATCTCCTTTCTGATTATCGGCAGTCAATGCGCAACTAATGTATATACTATTGTTTTTTCCTTAACTGTCAGTTTTTCGTGAAATGTCGAATCGTCGTGGACGTGCTATAGGGATATTCGAGTGATATAAAAAATGCATACAAATGCATCGTTATCAATGCTTACGTAAGAGACCTCGTGTATTGGATCTTTGTAAACAGCGGCATTCCGCTAGAATTTCTGCCTTATTACATCTTTTGTGGTTCTATGAACTCTTGAAATCATCTGGTACTATCAGGCGCTTGAGAAAACTACTGTCAAGCCAGATAGCTCACGGGTGGTAAGTGCACTGGCTTATCGAAATGTCGAAACTAATTTATGACTGGTAGTTATCGTGGTAAAAGCATATGCGAAGGGTCGTTTTGATATACTGTTGATATATCATTGAAATACATACATTTACATTCCATCCATTTTCGATCAAAATACTAATATTTCTACGTACAGTGAATATTGAATTGTAGCAAAAGTGATAAGAAGATAATAAGATGCAGTATCACAATTTTCGGTACGTCATGCATAGATTGACAGTGGTAATTCATAAATCGCGTATTGCCAAGTTAAAGAATCAATAATCAATCATTTTTTCTCCATTAAATTTTTCCATTTATACTACTCCCATTGCATTAAATATAATATCGTTACTGACATTCAACATTTTTATCAATAGCTTTCATATACTTTAAGTCATATGAATATTACATTTCAGTTTAGCTTATATCACCCTATTGATATAGTTAATAACAAATTGCCATTGCAACTTCTAAGACTGACTTATCCATTGAAACTTCCGAGTGTAATTTAAAAAATTTTAAAAAAACTTCCCTTCGCTTACACAAAACTCTTGTTAATTTCGTAGTACCATGTACACTGCCATTTCCTTGATATCACTTGATTAAAAATCGATGATTCAGGTGACTCACGTACGCATATACGAACAGACGAAAAACGCAGAAACTTTTCTTTACTACTATACTTCCTTCAAACTCTCACTACTTGTAGACATTGACCTTTGAATACCTAGGTTTATTTGTTTTCCTATGTTACTCCCAAGAGTGCCATCTGAGTTGCCTCGCTGAGCGGCAGCAGCAACTATCTGGGTCGAACCTCTCAACGGTAGAAAACGCAGCCTGCGTTGTTAGCTAAGCAAACTGTGGTAGGTGAAAACACCCATTTCCGTAAACTTATCACAAAGTAAATTGTATTCTGCTTCCATCACGAGGGATGCTGCGGACTGTGTATTATGTTTTATGTAATGGAGAACCATATGCTATGACGTAGCCTACATTTTGGGGCCTTGCGTATACAAGGGTGAACTACTTACTGTACTTATTTACAGTAATTACGCACGAGCTTTTGCTTAAGCGTTTTTGGCGACTGTGAATTTTATTAATGCAATATAATATGCGCAATTCAATTTAGAATTTATCTAAAAGTTTTATGGCTTCATTGTGATTATGATAAATATTTTCTACATTGATATTCAGCATACAAATGTATGCCATATAACTTATGCATTCAGCTGGAAATAATGAAGTAGAAATTGTATCCTTGTGATGTTTTGAGTTATGCCGATATGATTAATTGGCTCAAGGACTTTTTCGATACGATTTACACAACCTGTAAGTAATGCTATTTTATTTTACGTTATCTTTATAATCACACGTTAAAGTGTATCGACACGCTTCATGAGAAACGCCTTAACTTTCAGTGGTGAATCGAATATCGTTTCAGTAGAGAAATCATGTACTTATAGTTCATGACCTTTTGTTGTACGAATCTTAGATCTTGTTACCAACGATATTTAATGCCAGATGAATTGATGGTTTAATTATTGACGATCTTAAAATTTGTGCAATATTGACAGTTTAGATATAAAAATTAACAATGCTATTCTACATGAATTCCCCCTTACTTTTACATTTATCCCTAAAATAACCAATTTTTATAATTATTTTTAATATTTCACTAATGCAAAAAGTAAAAAACATAATGTTTCGAAAAGGATGTCGATAGTAATAGTAAATGAAAAATACGTGATGATAATAATAATTTTTAAATATGGTCTCTTATCATTGATTCGGATTAAAGTGGTTTCCAGAAGCATGAAAAGATAACAAAGGTCTATTAAACAAATATAAAATAAATGTAGTCCAGAGAACGAAGCTCATACATACTAGGTATAATGCTGTCACAATATCAAATAAAAAATTTACATAACATTTCATGGTAGCTGGAACTCAAAAATAGTTCCTGGAACGTGTACTTGTAAAAAAGTAAATTCGTTGATTAAGAATGAGCGTTTAATGTCGTTTTGTATGTGAGCCAGTCCGTATGACATCACGCAGGAATGCGTAGAGCGCGGGTCATGAGTCACGCGAGTATTGTCGCTCGGCTCTCTTTCTGTCAAGCAGTGAAAACTCTTCGATGAGAACCTCTTCTTTGTTCGATGCAGAGATACGCGATAGGAGTGTACCGAAGGTGTGATGCGATTATAATTAACAACACGTACCACAGTCGATAAAAGGTATGCAGGCGACGGATGTCAATTATGCGCGATTGCTAAGTAGTTAGGAAGTTTCCTGCAGTTTTTAGGTTAGCTTATCGTTTTTCTCGGATAACACAACGGTCATATTAAATACATACACGCCCGAGTACCAATACAAAAAATATATACGTATGGTGGATCAATCGAATGTGTCACCACGAACATTTCTCTTTGTGATAAATATTGCCAATAATGGCAGCGCGGTATGGGTACCAGCAAAAGTTAGGTTAGGTTAACTTGGGATGGGTCATAATAGGGCTTGAGAGCATCAGAGAATAACCCAGCACAATCTTACAAACAGTTTCATGAAAACGCAGTGTCATGAACATTACAAAACTTATGTAACAGATACCTTTGTTAACTGTGCTTAGAGATACACATTTCTAGGAAAGAACTTCAGTTAGTCTTTAAATGACTTACGGTATCGTGATTATAGTGCAGATGAGCATTGTTTTGCTGAATGATTGGGGTAATTGCGAAAGATGCATAAAATGAATATTGTTTTAATTTGCTTAATAGTATTATCGTACCAGTCGGTTATGTATGTTTTGTTATTATTGACAGTGTCAGAAGAGTAATTAACATTTGCTTTGTATTATACGTGTTTATCTTTAGATATAGTGAAATGTTGAGATTTGTTTTATCTGTTGTTTTAATTAGAAAAAAATGTGCAAATCCATTTACGCTGCAATGTTTATAGTTGCAACGAATAAAACACACGTGATAAGGTTGAGCAGGGAACAAAATCTAGTGTTTTTATTACACTTGAATAGGTCAGTAGTTTAAACGTTATTGAAAGACTTACGGAGCGGATCAGATTTACCTGCGCATTTTGCGGCACGTTCTACGTTATCTATAGATATTACATTGTTCCTGCCTTGTCAGCTGGAACGGATTCCTACCGACCGTAAGCAGGCGCCGTCACACACAACAGTACTCATCGTGCGCGTTGTGTCGTTCAATTCCTATCTTCAGGGCTGTGTCAAGTTATCTTGGCGCCCCATATTTATCATTTTCATGTTGCAGTTTCTAACGCGTGCTTCTAATTACCAATTAATTACTTCTTCAACGTTGCCTGAATCTTGTTTTTCTGAACCTATACTGCTAGTACAATCGGACATTTATCTGCAAATGTATTGCGCCTACGTTGTTGACTAATGTCATTAAAAGATATAAGTCAGTATCGTCCCGTGGTCAAACATGGTATGAAGAAATTGGATGGTCTCACAATTACTAACTTTGTGTTACATTCGCTAAACACTGTTGATTCTATAGTCTTCACGAGCTTGAAGAAGCTGCACCAAGTCATTTATTTACTCGTTATTATATCAGTGAAAACCAGTTTAAAATTCACGAAAAACCGCCTCAACTTTCGAGAAATCATCTCTTAAGTTCCACGAGAAAATGTATCTTTTGGAAAATCCGCGATCTATCATGAGTGTAGCCGCCCATCGTGTTTCTCGTGCGATAAGCTATTCGGACCCAAACGAAGAGTATCGCGTTCTACAGGAGGGTTCGGGGTCCGGAGGCCCAACACGATGATAGCTTCCCTCTCCATCCACTAAGGCCCCACTCGACCACGTAGTCCAACGCGAGGCAGTAATTTGGTGCGGAGACCCAGACACCCAGTCCGTCCCATATCTTGGGTCATCTTTCCGTGCGGTTAGCGAGCTAGTAAGCTAGTGCCTTCGGTTGAGACTAGTAGCGAGTTGTGACGGCAGTCAGTTTGAGTGCGGGTGGCGAGCATCGAGCTCCGTTCCCGTCTTCACTTGCTAACTTGATGCTTACTTCGAATTAGTCGTCTCGTTAACCGTCCGCCCATCCGCTCTATTGTATGGCTCACCGTATACGAGTTACAAGGCACTTGTACGCGACGTGACTGACCTCGACCTTTCTTCGACGGTGTTGTTGCTGTTTCTGCTGCTGCTGTTGTTTACCGGCTAGTCCACCGATGCGATTGGGCGCCTTCTCTACAGTGAGTTCTAGGCTCTTATTTCAAGGTACTGATACCGTGCTATATAACAGGTGATTCTATAGAATGTGTATATTAGGTACGTTTTAACGATATGCACCTACTTTCGCGTAAATTATTCGAGGAAACCGTTGTCAAGCAGTAGTTCGTTATAATGTAAAATGGCAAATGCCGGTAAAGAATCGACCGGCAATTGTGTAGTGGCAACATGTGTTTGCAGTGGGGATTCAGTACTACGCATACTGTTACAATCGGTTCGTGTGGTTAGGAGGAGAGGGAGTGAAAGAAAGAGAGGGAGACAGGAGAAGCATTGAGAGTAAAAGAGAAAGGGAGAGTGCAAAGGAAGAGGATAGAAGAGAGTGGGAAAGAGATGAAGCGAATTGCCCGCGTGTTTACAGGAGAAAGCTAGGACAATGAGGAGCCGTGCCACGTGCTAACAGTGTAACCTCGAGTCAATTGCTTTGTCATTTCCATTGGAATGGGAAATCCTGTTGTTTTAACGTAATAAATTTCAGTCTTTCTTTACGTTTTCTTAACAACTATTAGTTTTATTAAAAATTTCTTTAATTTTATCTCGCAAGAAATTGATTTTTTAAAAGAAACTGACGTTAGTTTATTTACTCGTGTATTTAGTTCTAACTTCGTGTACTTTATACAATAGAATTCTTTTCTTTGCATTAGAATTTGTTATTGCCAAAATACAAATTGTTCCTCTAATAATCACAAAAACACTTTCTTTCTGCACGTACTATACCTTTCTATAATTACACTTTAATATCTTGGCGCGCCTATATTACTTGCAGTGCATTTAAAATTTACTTCCGTTCCGAATGGCGCGACCAGACTGTCGTTACCAGTCGGCGGAAGTTCAATGTTTCGCTTCGTTGCAACGGAAACAAGTGCCGATGGAATTACAACGAAAACAGGTCTAGAGAGGTACTTAATGCCGTACCGCGTATTCTAATCAGCGTTCCAGCAGTTGCAACAATTATGTTGAAAGTACTTTTCATTCTCCAATATGAATTTTTTAGATTGTCTACTGGCTTTAATTGACTAATTTTTTTTTCATTTGACGCAGTACTTACAGTAATCGAGGCTTTCAAATTGGCGCGGAATTTTTTTAAAATTTTTTATACAGTGCGATACTTGAATTGCGCTATGGAGACATTTACTTGTAGAATGGTACAACTCACTTTATACATTAAGTGGAACTCATTGTAGACAATGAGAGTGGGCGAATAAAATTATGTATGTAGGTATTAGCTGTGTTAAATTTATGACAAATGTGGTACAGATAGAGTATATTGGGTAATATATTCATCGTTGATTTTTATTTTCTGGCTTTTAATTTAACATATGTATTTTTAATTATTTTAATGCTGCCTTCTAGAACGATTGAGACAGTTGATAAGTTTTCTTTTTGGGGATCTTTTTGTATGCACAAAAATGTGCGGTTTTATGCAGACGTCATGTTCTCGTTAGCTTAAACGATCTTTAATTGGTTAACTTTAGAAGGACTTTAGAGCGCTTGACAGTTCGTGCGGTGCTATGGTGGAATGAAGTGTGACTCACGAAAGTAGCTGTTGAAACTACTGGGAAAAAAATAATATTCTGTTAGTAAATCTGATATATATTTGATATTTACGATTATACTGTTAAAATTCCATTTAAAACGGTTCGTGTAGTTACTTTTTAGTCGGATGTTTAGTATAAAATTTGACAATTATAATATCATAATTTATATTTTATTGGCTGCTGACATGTCATGTTAAAAATTATAGCTTCTTTTTTTATTTATCTGAAAGAAGTATCGAACTCAAAGGGATTGCTGAGATATTTATTTTGTGCTATGTTGACATGGTTATTTTTCAGCTACTTATACGTATTTTCTATTTTTAAAATCTTTTTTTGGAATGCGTATGTTTTCGTTTTCACGGGAATTACTAATTGTTATATTTCGTTCACAGTACGTTTTAATGTTTACATCTCTACAATCGTTAAGCGATTAAAACGATAAAGAAGATATTGGAGTAATTACACTTTCAGCTCATATTTACTAAAAGGCCTTTAAATGTAATCAGTGCATGAGTAGCGTGTATTTTGGACAATTCAAAAACGATTAAATCTTTAATTCGAGCCACTGATAACTTTCCATAAAATTATTAAATTATACGATAAAGAGCAAATTGATAATATATTTCAATGCAATTCCATACTTTATATCGTAAATTTTTTGCAGCCACGAAATGAGGTTAATGTGGTACTGATAATCAGCAGCTTGCTAGGAAAACACGTAAAACCTGTGGATAATTGAATCTAATCTTCATTCTGTTGATCTTCAATTGAAACATTTATGTAATACTTGTTCTCGTATTCCAAAACGGTCTACTTTCATATAATTAAATGTAGTACAGTTGTGTAAAAGATATAGTATTAGTATTTCACATTAGTAGTGTAATCTATAGTACGTAATGCTGAAATATCAAATAACTTTTTTCAAAACACACTTGTCGTTTCTATTCAATTTTTGAGTACAAATGAATGATTGAAAATCTAATTGAATTCTCAATCAATTACATATTAAACTTGCACTCACGATTAAGTGAGAATGAAAAAAAAATTAACTTAAAAAAATCGAATCAGGTACCCATGCTATCACGGTTATTTCTAACGATCCGAAATAAGAACATTGAGGTTAACGCGTGGGCCTTGAACGATTCGGCAGTTCCGGTTAAAACGCTAAAAGAATTACAAAAAATGAGTGGAATTCACTGTTCGAGGAACCTACCAAGTTATTTTTACATTCGATGGTATCTAAAGTGTAGCTATACGTAGAAGGTTTACCAAAATACACGGGATGTTGCTGAACGTTACGTGATTGCGGCAACGAACAAATAATTCGTCTGCATTGAATGAATTTGATGACAAATCTGATTCTAGCCTTTATATAATTGTTAGATAATTGCATTAGTTTTAGATAAATGGCATTATTATTTTTATTGTTCTATGATTTCCGTACGTTTATCATTGGGCGTGAAAGAATCGTGTAATTGAGCTCAGATATATTTACATAAAAAATAGGCGTATGCCATCTTTTTCGTAGCACTGTTGAAATGTGTTATTGAAATTGTATCCTATAGCAAATTTTTCTAGAATAACAAAAGTCTGCATGAGTCGATGTATAATATGTTTATCTTCAACACGGTTTCTTATACTCCGTTTCAACGAACTCCTGTAGGTCCGTAGTGAGTTGTCACTGATAAATAATTGGTCAACGGGTGTTGATGCAATTTATGGATGAGAGTGGAGAACCTACATGGTCCATTAGACTCAATTGCTCGAACGATCGGTCGACCAAGTGCGGTGCATAATGTCTACATATATCTCGGCAAAATACATTCTTCTGTCAGCTAATTATCCATTGTTAGAATTCCCGTCATTATTAAGACCGCAAATGATATTTATATTTCCTTCATTATTTTCACTTTGTGACACAAAATCGTTCATAGATGAATATATCTAAATTGAATGACATAACATTTTTTTCAAATTTCACATATCGTATAAGAATCCAAATCCAGTTTTGCACACTGCGAATTCAATAATTATTGTTTTAGCTTGGAAATGGTTTGGAAATGAATTTTATGATTTTACATTTCTTTTCATGGTATTTAGTTTCACGCGAAAGCGGAAATTTGGTTTCTTCTATCGTTTAATAACATACGCAATGCGATTTAGGTATTTCGGTCACGAGCTTAAAATACATGTTAGGGTAGAAGCACTCTTACTTAATGTGTATTGTGAAGTAAATTATACGTAACACTGTTGATGCAAAAATTCTTAAAACTGGTAAAAATTATCATTATGATAATACCATTATCTTTTTCGAGTATTGAAAAGAAATTGATGCATACTTATTTCGATATAATTAAATCTGATTTTATCCTAATATTACAAATTGGGTTTCATATCTCTGGTGGAAACATAGGAATAAGTACAGTGGTTGTGTACGTGAAGTTAACGACCCGTACGTATGGCCATTGGAGCGAAAACGATGCTGGCAATTGTACGCATGGTCCGTCGCAGCTTTTGATACAAAGCTTTGCTGCAGCTCGTATCGAGTGGGCAGTAATTTGCCAAGGTATCGGCTGCACCATATAAGTCCCTCTTAAACCTCGTTCATCTCTAATGTCGTCTAAAATGCTCTGACGGCCAATTACTGTCGAGCATGTCAAGCGCCCGTTTATGTGGGGCTGACTTTAATGGTCATAAACCGTAGTTACTGATCGTTACCCAATTTTCTATTATTTCATCGAAACGCTTACGTATGTCAATTCTTTAAAACCATGCACGTAATTGATCTCTATTAAAACTTTGTAATTGCACCTATTACTTGTTTCTGATGAGATGTTATATATCTACAGTTTTATTTTAAGAAGTAAGCGTAGGGCGGTCCAATGATATATCATGAAAAAAAGAAATTAATAAAGCCGTTATAAAAAATAAAATAATTTCCCACGTACTCCAAAGACTGAGCAGCAGTCACTTAATTCTATTAATTCTGTCCAATTTCTTAAACTGACAGACGAAGAAATTGATGAATTTTTGACATTGCACGAGTATTCCTCGAATTGAAATTATATCGTAGCAAATTAATCAGAACGTCGGAGATTTCAAAGTGAGTCACTGTCAATTGAATCTCGTACTTTTAATACTGTGATCAACGAAATAACACATTAGCATATGACTATATCGTTGCCCATAGTATAAATCGTACAGATGGGTAAGTAAGACATAAAATATATAAAAATATGCACTGCGGTAAGCGTAAGAGTATAAATAAAAGTGTTGATTTAATTAAAGTGAAATTTGATGATCCAGCATGAAATAAGATAAATTAAGATTCTCCGTATTCGGTGAAGCGACGTCGAAGTACACAATTAAACACACTCGAAATCCTTCGTCGAAGCGAAGAACTATTACGTAATGAAACTCCGGTGAAACTGACTTGCCTTGCTCGAGGATAGCAGCGCCATAGAGATTTATGTAATTTACGTATATGACTTGTATAACTACCTACATAATATAACGTGGGGTTGAAGCAAGAGGCGGCAAGCGACGCCTTCCGTCATGGAGCTTTAATTAAAATTACGTACGTTTGTGCTTGTAACACGAGCCTCTCTATTTAGTATTTTTATGAGCTTTTCATTACGCGCGGATGTATACGCGAGACCATCTTTGAAAAGCAGACATGGCCACTGCTTACACGACTCTGCAGCACGTAGTTCACCAAGTAAATTTCCATTCGTAGGATTCATGTAAAAGAAATTTCATCACCCTGAACGGATTGTGTGCTGAAACAAATTGTCCTCCGGAGCAGTGAAATAATGTGGGGAGTAATAAGATCCGCGAGAGAAAAGCTCAAGGGTCTGCACAATATTTACGTATGAAAGAATCATGCTGTTCATACGAATTAACCGTACCTTACGTATCTTATAACGAGCCATCCACACATTTTAAAGCAATCACTGCTGAAAGCTCGCAGCTCCCTCGCATAGTACTACCACCATATAAGAGATTTAAAGCAGTCATCGATATATTTATTAACAATTGTCTGTATATCTATAACATTTTTTTTTCATATATGTCTCATGTTTTTTCTAAATACATATATTTCTATTAGATTATCATTTTAAATTTTGAACCTCGTAATTTATTAATATTTAAATTCTCCGTTAATTTACGGTAAACGTTGAGGGATTCCAATAACTTAATTAATATTCTCCCGTGTATTTTCGTCAGTCTGCTTTGTCACTGTTCAATCGTCAGAATAGACATAGACCGAAAGCGCAGAGCGTGCAACCACATCAATTCCATTAGTCGATTCAATGATAAACTTGGCTACGACGCGATTGCAAATGTTTCGACATAGCTGAAACGCAACTCCTGTTTTCAGTGTTCGATTCGAAAAGTCTGTCCGAACGAAAATAGTGGACCGATAGGTGCGCTGCTTGTTTTCAGTCGTGGTTGTGGTCTTGCTGGTAAAATGGTTTGAAAGCGTCCAAATGTTGTGATGGTTTGGGTGGATCCTGCGAGAGGTGTTCAGAAGTGCGTGCGACAGGCGAACACGATATTTGGCAAGCGTTTAACACCGATCGATCGGTTTTCTCTGTTAACAGGTTTGCTGAAGGGTTCTGTCACAGTTGAGCGTCCACGCACCCTCCGGCGATTGCGTAACGTTTATGCGCCAAGTGGCTGCGCAATGGGAACCGGAACCGGAACCGACTGTGCAGCCGAACGTCTTGAGGACGGCGACATTGCTTTCCGGTTATCTCATCGTGATCGTGAACGTGACGAGAAGTCTCTTAGCATAATGAGTCCTTTCGACGAGCAGGAAGAGTGGGCCAAGATTTCAGAGATCATGGCCTCCTTTGGTACCGGTCTCGTAAGAGAATCCGTCTTTGTGACCGAGATCGAGAAGGAATTTCAAACGAGACTAGGTAATTTAACATTCCTTGATAAAATTTTCGTATCGCGTATATGTAGGCTATTGTGTATATATATATATATATATATATATATATATATATATATACGAGGGTGGATTGATAAGTTTCCGGCCTGACTAAGAAAAACAAGGTTATTTAAAATTTTTTTT
>JARQTH010000664.1:189360-239340 GCA_030142595.1 Trachelus iudaicus
AAAATGTCACCTTCAGGTAGGCCTAGTGGCGCCATTTCTTGGTCAGGCCGGAAACTTATCAATCCACCCTCGTATATATACGTGCATATATGTCAGATGATGACCAAGAAGGCCACCGAGTACCCACTTGAAAGACTCTCGAGAATTATTGCCACCAGATTATCGTCCTGCCATTCCCGACTTTCGAGATCTCGTATTGCGATTCGTTTCTTTTTCTTCATCTCGGGACAAATCAAACCTGTCGCAATAGAACGCGTTGTTGTGCGATTGTGCTTCAGAAACTCATAAAGTCATTTCTCTTTGGTCTTTTAGGTCTCAGTTCAGACAGCAGCAGCAGCCCTATAGTATCTACCTCTGTAGGCCAATGGCTCTCTAGTCTCAGTCTCTCTGATTACGAATCATTATTTGTGAATTATGGTTTCGATGATCTTGGATATATAGTAAGTATTCGATAATCTACACGATGAACATTTACGAATTGATAACGGGATAGTTATACTCACCGTTAATGAATTTGTTATAAGAACGGAATACTCGACGAGTCGGATCTAAAAGATATGGGCATTGAGAGCGAGAATGAGCGCAGCATGATAATGAATGCGGCTGGTCAACTAGAAAAACGCCTGGAGAAGCGAACTGGCACGATCAACCAGTCTGTCGACGAGTGGCTGAAAAGCATACATCTGGAGAATTATGCGGAAACGTTCAGGAAGCACCTATATGCTGACATGGAACGAGTACGTCGAGTTTGGGAGGTCGAGCTGGCAGCCGTCCTCGAAATTCAGAAACCGGCTCATCGAAAACGCATTCTTGCTTCTGTTAGTGCATCCAATTCACGAGTTGAAACTCGCAATGGTACCAGTGGTCCCAATCTGGAAGACCTCAACAAGGATCTGAATACGCTGGTGAGTTGTACAATGTAGCATGTTTTGATTTCATGCACAATTTTTTAATCATCATTTATGTCAATGTCGATAACGATCACTATTTTGTGGATTGAGAAAATGAAAATTGAATAGTCAAGGTCGATAGTTTTGCCATTTTTGCGAATCACTTGCCATATTAGCATTTGGAATTCTCGTGCAAATACGATTCGGGGTGATGAAGGGCGCAACGCGATAGGGATGTAGGATACAGCAGCGGTTACGAGTCTTCTTCGGCAGATGAGAATGTTCATTAACACAGTGTATTTGGGCGAGAGGGTGAAACACACACAGCCCCAATCGTTTCGAATGTTTCGTTCGATCACACTGCATTGTGTTATAATGTAAATATTCTGGCTAATTGGAGACTTCGCATTGTGCGACGCCGACACTTCAGAAACCATTCAGTCTCACCGTTCGAGCGGCACCTGATGTTTTTGTTTGCGACTTTTCCACCGCGACAATCCGTACCAATTGGCACTTATCCTTTTATCATGCTCTCTTAATTAGCTTATTAAATTCAACCAATAAGTGTGAAGCATCTATCATCGTCGACAACGTCTAACAAACTTATAAATTGTGTTCACTCATTATTTTTATTCGTACGCTTCATTTCTTCACGCTTCCTGCATTTTCTCTTGTTAATGAAGTTTATTTTCCTCAAACATATACTGCCTTTTGTCTTCAATGATTTTATCAGTGATTTAACTTACCTTCTAGCGCGATCACCAGCTGGTTTTCGATTAGCTTATATTATGAAGATTAAAAGTGGTCATAGAACATAGCAACATTTACTTCAATTTCTCGAGAAATGAAATTCACTTTTTTGATTACATGTTATTCATAATCTTTATCAGAGACAGATGCATTAATGTATCTTTAAATATTAGCCTTGGATTAAAAAAGCGATTTCCCGTATTAACGAAAACGAGACGATTCAAAGCGATATAGGTATAAATAAGAATTTTTTTGGATTTTATTCGTTCGCTTTAGAAAACCAATATTCAGCAACTGAAGGACGAAATTCGTGAGAAACTACCAGAAACGGTGCAAGGTAACGGACCTACTTTAACGAGCAGGGCAAATGTTTCCACTACTTCAGCCACTTCAGCCACATCAGGCACTTCTACCACCTCTGCTTCGTCGACCGCCGTCAGCGGAACCGGAACTTTGAGGCATCGTAAAAACAGACCGGCGCCCCAACCACCTCAACGACCAAGTTCTCATAATGGTGCGATCTCAGCTCCGGAACAGCTCGAGATACGAGCCCCATCAGAACTTCTGTTCGGAGTTCCGTCTACTCTAAAGACTCAATGGAGGCATCAGCCCAAGGCTCTAGTCACTGGCTGCGTAACCTATGTTGCCAAGGTAAGTGTCAATCAACTTATTCTCCTCGATTAGCAACTGGACTCCGATGGAACTTCAGACAATGACTACTTGTTTATGGTTTGAGTGAAGAGTGTTCTCATTTTAAATGTGACAGTACTTGGGCTCAACTGTGGTCAAAGAGTTGCGGGGTACCGAATCAACGAAGAAATCCATCCAGAAATTAAAAAAGGCCTGTCGCGATCCTCGCATCACACCTGACATTACTTTGGCCATTTCATTTCGCGGTGTTCGTTTCCTGAACGCTCTCACTAAGGTAAGAGGCGAGCGTTTCTTCGGTCGATCATTTTATTTTTCAAAAAAGCAGGTTAAACATTATTTGTATATAAGTTTTAAATTCTGATCGTTGAATTAACAGGAACCAATCTGCGAGCACGAAATTCGCAATATCCACTGTGCATGTCAGGACGCCGATGACCTCACACACTTCGCATACATCACCAAGGATCACGCGAGTCGCACACACTTCTGTCACGTGTTCTGCGTGCCTACAATGGTAATTGTTCGTTGTGTTATAAAAAACTAGAGAATAGCGTTCCGGATGTACGCGTATTTATTTACATTATTGTCTGTCGGACGTTGGCCAGTATAGTCATTGAGCAAATGCACGATGAAGAACCAACGACGTCCCAAGCGTTCGGACCACGGACTTTAGGCCCAAAACATTCTTTTTTTTCAGGACCAGGCTACCGAAGTCATTCTGACACTGGGCCAGGCCTTCGAGGTGGCCTACCAGATGGCGTTGAGGGACAAATTGGGAAACCAAGCGATTCGCTCGCAGTCAGCTAACCAGCTGACGAGTCTCGTTGGCTCGACAAGTACGACAACAGCTACGACAACGAAATTCTCCACTTCATCAGAGCCAGCATTTAACTCTGGTCATGATCCCGAGAGCAATCCTAATTCCAACTCGAGTCTCAATCCTAATTCAAATCCCAAGCCCAAACCTCGCTCCAAGCCCAATCCTAGTTCGAATTCAAACACCAATTCGAATTCGAATTCAACATCCAATTCGAATCTCAATCCAGATGTTAATCTGCACTCTAATTCGAACAACTATTCCACTCCAAATTCGGTATCCAGTCCTAACACCAATCCAAACACAAAACCTCTTGCGACACACGGACGGTCCCATTCGGTCAATGATATTAAAATAAATGGCAATCAGCTAAAATTAGCACCGATGCCCGTTGACGATATTGGCATCGGAGTGAAGGACATGAAAGCCGGCTCGAGGGCTCCCATTGCTCTTTCCGAGGAGCTCTAGTGCGCCAGCTTCATCCTTTCGTGTTAAGAACTGATATCCTGATCGGTCGCTTTTTATAAAACGTCTTTCGTCCTTACACTTTCGAGATCCGAAGCGCGCTCACTACGACTGCAGGAATTTGACTAAGTTCGATCACGTGTTACTTTCGTGAAAAGATATAAGAACTGACTTTGTTTCATTGTATTATTACTTCCTAGTGACGTGAATCGTTCTGTTATTTTCTTTTTTAGTTTGTAAGTAAATTTACAAGAACTATGTGTAGCCGTGAATTGATCCGTGGAGTCGTCAATGTTTTGTTAGTTTTGTTATAATTTTATTCCATCGGACATTCATATAATCTTCATCGATAAAGCGATTAATCGATTCAATAACGAGCAGCGCATGCGCACGATAAATATTTGCCAACTGCTCGGTCCTTAAGTGAGAATTGGTACGACAACGGCCTCGCTTATTCGTGGTAAGTAATTGGAGTTTATCTAGATAAAAGATATTATATATTCCGTTTCAAGGCGTCCAAGATATTTGCCAAAAGTATAAGTGATCGCTGTGAGTCAAAGTGCGATCGTTGTTTTGAAAGGAACTGTAGCCTCGCGAAATGCTTATGATGACCCGCGATTTTTTCATAGCCAGAGAGAAAAGAAATTGCGAATAATTAAGAACTAGATTTTCTTCCCTTGGACTTCTTAGGAAGATGCACATCGCTCGGCGATTTTTCTCAAGAAACTTTAAACATTCCTGTAGATCAATGGTCGTAATGCACTCGCGTACGCACGTCCAACATGTCGGACGGGTTAGGTGTTCATTAAAAAAAGAAAAGAAAAACTTTTTGACCTGACGTCGTTATAGACGTTCAGAATAACATGATTTTTGTAAAATCGTTTCCATAGATCTGACAGACAAATCGCCGTGACTAATGACAAGATTTAGTGCGCACCAGCCGGTACTGATTCGTAGTGTACTGCGTACTACGAGTATACATATATACAGTGCTAAGATCACACACTGCTTCACGAATCTGTATATACATATGTAGGTGCATGTGTCTGTCTTCCTGAGTAACCGGGAGTATAGTATCGTAGAATTAGTATTTATTACACTGATATTGCGACATCGCGATTCTAACGGGTATATAATAACGTACCTAAGATAATGAACAACGTGCAGCTAACGTAAGCCCACTGGCGTACCGTGCATACCTATGTATTATTACATGTATGTATACTTATGTATATGAAAAAGCAGCATCGAACGTTGCCCTATTATTGGACAAATGAGCCTAAAAGCTATTGCGATTGACGTAGTGATATTTGAAAAAGTGATTATTTCGATTTATGCGAGTAATGGAATTTTGATTTTTGATTACGTCGCGTGATCTTGTAGATTTAAATTAATTATTCGGTACGGCGCGTGGCTCGTGACCGCTAAAAGGAAAACCAAAGAGGAGCGAACCGCGATTAAGAGAGTTTGAATTTCGCGGCGTCGCACGCGCGCATGCGCTATGCTTCCGTTGGAACACGTGCATCGCTCGATGCGACCGAAGAACGTCTTCGAAAACTGAACTGCCAAAAATACACCTCCACTTCGTGGTTATACGCACACTTTGTATTACTAAATTTACAAAAAAAATTATACTGAGACATTGAAGTAACGAAGTGACATTCAATAAAGTTAACTTTATTGATAGAATATGGCTGTACCAAAGTATCGCGTGCGCGTCATGCTGGGTTGTATTTCCTTTAGACATGGGATCTGCATTAGCATAGAAAAAATATCGATATTCTCGTATCGACTATCAGCTGAAGGCCGAATCATGTTTTTTTCATAAGAATTTTTTTATTCTCGTCATTTAGATTTGCACGACCTGATCAGCCGACTACGCGAAGGCCTGATCGATTATCGACATAGTTTTCGATATTTCTGCCTTTTTTTTTAATTTCAGACTCTTGGGAAAATAGGGCACAAAACCGAAGGTATGTCAACTTCGATAAATGTGAGCATGAAGAAAATGAACATGTTTTGCATTTTTTCGAGCTATAAGAAATTTGTAGTTCTAGTGTCTATTAAACTGACAATGTTTACCGAATGTTTTTTTAACCTTATTAAATCATCGTTACTGATGATTATAGGTGGGACTGTATTTATTATTGTTATTGACGAGATTCTACAAATTTTTGTTACCTTTCATACATCGTGTCCTTAAGTGAGATATTTCTATTATAATTAGACTACTGATTCGAAATTTTTTTATCGACCTTTTTTTATCAGTCGTAACACTGTGTTCGTTTCACTTAACCAGATGGCGTAAATCGGCCTTAACGTCAATCGTATGTCAGCGACTGCTCCTTTGATATCGCGATGTCGTTTGATGGTAATTATCTTCGTGCCAGTGATGGTCTAGTGCAAGACGTGTCTAACAGCAAACACGATGCAGTCTGATTTTAGGCCGCTCGTTAGCCAATTCTACATATAGGAACATGGTTCACTTACACGAAATGATGACGTCAGAAGCGAAGAATTCTTAACAGTCATTATTGCCAATTAAATGACGTTAATCTCAAGAGAATCTTTATCTCGAAAATATTCTCTTCAAGGGAAGATGAAGGTACTTTCAGACCTGCCAATGAAAACGCAATTATGCCTGCTTCATTTCGTTGGTTTCTTATCAAATTCCACGCAGTATACACTGTGAAAATGTATCGCCATGCGGGATTCAGTGTTCAGTTTAGCAATTATTGAGTCAACGAAACTGAACTATATTTCTTGTGGCAAACAAAAATGAAGTTAACCAAAGTTTTGGAGAGTATATTAAAAACAAAGGAGATATGTCTATTAACTATTCCTCGCACTTGACGTCATTACTATACATTCTATTAATATTTCTGTATGTTGCAATCGAGTGACGAGCAGACGGGACAGTGACACGAAGCCGCAAGCAAGTCTCGGTTTTTACCTGACGAACTTCAAGTCGGTTAAACTATTGTAGAACTGATGAAAGGTAACACAGCCTAAATGCCAAATAGTCGATTAGGTGGTGACACAATGTTTTCACATAGGGACGAATTATTTGTAACTGCGGAGCAGTGCGAAAAATAATGCGTACGGCACAACATTGCTGGAAATACTCTTACTAAAGTATGGATCGCAGCAATCAAATGAAAAATCCTTTTTTAAAGAAAAAAAAATTATACAGGGAGTAGTAGTAGTATTAAACAATGAGTATATTACTATTATATTTATCAACAGGACGGAGCATCATTCGTGTTAGTTCTTATTTAATCAAAATATGAATGTCCGTCCTGTGTATTAATAGAATGACGGCAAATGACGTAATTAAAAACAAAGCACAGTCTTCTTTTCAAAAAATAGTTCCGCGCCAATTTGCAAACACCAATTTAATATCTAGTTTCAGTTCGGTTTCATAAAAATAGAGAAAATAGTCCCATAATTTTTGTGGAATTCATTTTATTAAAAAGGAAATGCATTTTCAATTGCGTCGGAATAGAGTCGGATCATTCAAGGGCTCAAAAGCCACTATAGCAAAGCCAGCGAATGCGCGTAGTCCTATAGTGAATGATAGACGTAGCATGATATATGTACGGAAATATTATCGAATAACGTTATACCGTGTACGTCTCTTGTGATAAAACTTTAGTTTCTCGCACACGAGACACGTTTATGACTTAGGTCGTATAACGACATAACAGAAAGTGGAACACTGGACCACTCGGGATTCTCGTATGCCTCTCGCACAAATATATTCATTCTCGGACCAAACATTCAGCCTGATGAAAATAATGGCACACACACAGACTAGTCCCGCGGATCGTGATAAGGAACAATTTTCACGATAAGCAAAAGCTGCCACGATGTTTCAGGCTCACTTCGGTACCAATCGCACGTCATTATGTATTATAACAGTAGAGGTCAAGAATTATTAATATTAATATCGATTAGACAAAATAGATATTTATTAAGGAATAAAATGATTTCGTGGATAAACGAGAGGCTGGAGGGGGAGGGGGTGTTAGCTGGAGCAGCTGGATTAAAATATTGACAGTTCAATTGAAAAAACCACGAAATCGCACATCCATAGTGATACTATCATTCGATTATCAATATCAAGATATTAAATCGTTCCTCATTGATTAGCTTGTTTTTAATCGTACATTTAATCAGCTAATTAATCTATAGTCTACTCTGGTATGTAATTTTAATTTTCTCTTGAAACGCGTAGGATTCATCGAATGAAACGTTATAGGATTATCATATTTGCAATTATTCGTGCATAATAATATTAATCGATTACGTACCAGACATCTTTTTATTGAATTATTTATGAATAAAACCTCAAACGGTAACTTTTAAGTAATGGTCCGTTTTAACGAATCACGCTCAGGCAAAATAAGACTGCGGTCCAAATTTCGTTGAACTTTGATGGTGACGTCTTTTCCGCTAAAGAATAATATTGCGCTGTAGGTTATACCCAAATAAATCAGAGTTCCTTTCGCAAAAAGTTTCGCGCGAGTAATCGTTTTTTTATTATTTTAATATATAATCAAGAAATCGAATTAACATCATGTTTCGCCTTTACTCGTTCGCAAATATATATATATATATATATATATATACAATATCGTATAACGTGTCGATGCCATTGAGGGGCTTAAATCCCTATCAAGGGGATTTGATCAAAGCACCTATGTATTTTGCGAGCTGGTTCCGTTAGATTCGCAAGCCACGAAAAACATTAACATCGATTTTTGTTTATTTTAAATAAAGTGCTAAGTAAATCTATATACTATAAATTCTCATAATAATTATTGAGGTAGGCTCAAGGGGGTGTGTGATGATACTATACCTATTGATTTTCAAGATAAAGGGTGAACTGCTTGCATAATGATAGGGAGCGCACATCCCCTCGCTTAAATTCAATACTGCAGCAATATTATAAATATCCACCTCTTTCTCTGTCTCTCTTATTTCCTTTATAAAAATATCAGGTAGTCTTATGAATAACGTAATCACAATCTAATCATCTTTATAAAAGACTATTAGGGAACTTGCCACTCTCGTTTACTTTTAATTCGAATAATGACAATATATTATAATATAATCGTTCGTATTATCGTACCTCTGTGCCGAATAATATAAAGACATAGACATATTAGTACGATGATTCGATGCTTCATCATTGATCTGCCATTGGCTCATTATTATTCAACGAGAATCTTAGGTGGCGCGCGATTATTTCGATCGGGTCGATAAACAATTTTTTTATGCGTAAATTTATTTATACTATAAAAATTTGAGAAATTTATATCGATTTTTTATCGATTTCTCGAGTCGTTCGGTTGATCCGTAATGAACGATGCGGCTAATTGAACGATATGCCATTTTTGGTATTTAAATCGTGCTATTCTTTGCACCTCGTTCTGCATTATCCGCAATTATTTTCGATAAAAAATGCGCGCACTTTTTCAGCACTCGATAAGCAATATTGCTGACATTACAGACTGAATTATTTCACAATCTGAATTTACGGTTCTCCATATAATCTTCTTTCTGTAATCAGCTCGTTGGTATCTGATTTATCTTGTCAGCATGTTCCCTAAAGTTACAACGATGCGAAAGATAAGAAAGTAAATGAAAACCAAAAAAAGAATGGAGGAAAGGAAGAAATGAAAAAAAAAATTGAAGCAAAAATGTATATAGAAGGTATTGACCGTGTTGTGAGATAAACGTAGATTCGTTTCGTCGATGTGCAATATTGTAATTAACGATATTTATTAGAGGGTAGGTCAGATGGAAAGCGAAAATGGTTTAATGGCGGTCGCATGGAATTTGAGATTGCCTTACGATTCAGTAGCATTCGATGCTCAATGTAATATCAAAGTATTTCGAATTCTATTAAATTTCATCTAACGAAGGTGATCGTCACTTCGTTCTCTATTCGAAACAACATGAATTTTGAATGATCACATCGTTATTGTCAAAGGCATATGGTAACTATGTATAGCATACTCATGGAAACTCGCTTTCGAACGTACCCTTTGTTATTCATTATTACCGACGCAAAGTATTTTGTCAAATGTTGCTATGGTTGTGACGACCGATCCTTCGATTCAGCTGGATACTTTACAATTCAGCAAAGAAGCAGGAACTGTAACACCGCAGGAGAAATTGTATGAGATTAATGGTAGGAACTGATTGAATGATATTAATCCATAGCTATAGCTATATGACTCACGTAAAAGTCACGTAAGCGCTTCGTTTCACAGGTAACGTTAAAACACGTTACTAATTTTGCAATCATAAAGACATTGACGTGCGATCCTCTATTTATTATTATTGCGAAGTAAAACGATTCGAAGGCGAGCAAGGAGAATACGATGGTTTTGTGGGAGCTAACGTTTTGGAAAATAATTTTCTAAAACGATAGCTTCCGCTTTGAATATTTTCGAGTAAACGGACTGTAGAAGAATCGTCGTTTAGTATTACAAATGAAAATGTAGCTTCGTTAACGTTACGGTTGAGAGGGAAATGCGATTCCTTATCGTTATTGTCTTATGTAATAAAAATCTTGTTTATGAAAATATTTTGTCTCTCGGTGAAATGGTAAATTTATGCATCAAATGTTTAGATATTCAAAAATATTTTTACCCTCGTGAATTAAAGTCTTGGGATACTATTATTCAAATTTAGTCTGTGTTTATGTAATTACTTTTCAGATCTACTTTAGATTTATTTACGTGAGACCATAATGGTGATGAGTCGAATAAGGTGTGTCTCCAAGTGTACAGCTGTAAATCGGATAATTGCGTTGATAAAAGCGAAATTATTAGTCAGTGTACTTTGAAATCAAAAGGAGAAAGAAAATTCGTTAATGTCTATAACGAGAATGTGACAGGTGCATCGTTTTTATGCTGCGTCCTGATTAGCTGCAGACTTCCTTAGGTTCTTGTATACACCATATTTATTATTGTTCATGTTTATTAGAATTATATATATATACAAATATATGCGTATAGACATATATATATGTGTATATGTATATCAGAGATTATTCCCTGGATAGGATAATGTCTCGTGATACGATAATAAAAAACTACTTTATGCGAACGCATAGCTTGTCTCTGCATTATTATTATCATCCTCATTAAATGCGAATTAGATAAGTTTGATTTAACAATCCTTTCATTGAAACTTTGAAGTTCCGTTTTAGCTTATTTACGTATTCGTCAATTTCTTCGGAAAGTCAAAATATTTGCCAAGTACCTCATAAGATTTTATTTTCTTGTATCAACATTACGGGCGCAAGCTGCTGACGCAAAGGTACGTTGTTCATATTTTTTCTCTTTTAATTGTGGTCATAGAAGCAAAAGTGCTACGTTAGCAGAAGGTTTGGTAAAGATGGTAATGAGGTAAGTTTTAGTCCTGAGAAAGTTTTTTGATTAACCAGCCAGTTGTTGGAAAACGTATAGAGTTACTTACGGCCCTCTAGCTTATACTGTTATAGTTTAAGGTAAATATGAGTTTATTCAATATATCCTTGCGTTAAGCAATGGAATAGCTAATCAAGTACTTTTGTCGATCTTTGAAAAAAATGGCTACGATGTCGTATGTCTGAGTAACATTTTTTTTAAATAACGTGATGCCCAATTATTACTTTGATTGAATGTTCTAATGTATTAAGACTAGAATATTCCAAGTTGTCTGGAGTAACGAGTCTTTTTAAGTTTCTAGGATGTTCAAAGTACAGAGCCAAACAAAAAATTGACAAATCCCTACAACAAATTATTTATCATATAAATGGAAATATTTATTGTTGACCAAAACATTGCTAATAAAATAATATGCTGAAAAATAAATAAAGATGCTTTGTTATCCTGCATTATCTGTGAGATGTTCTTGCCCTGTAGACAATTATTAATATAATTATAATCGCTAGTCAATTTCAATCTGATACGTATCACTGTGAAGACAGAATTCTGAATTTGGATATTTTTATTGAATTATTAATCCATTGTTTGAATAATATTTTCATTAAATGTTGCGAAACAGTGATTCTTATTTGATACCAGATTGGACTATTGTAGTTTTCTGTATTTCTTAGAACAATTATAAAAAATTACCAACAATTATCTCTAGAAATGAGAAACATGATGAGTTAATTGACCTGTTCAAATTCCATTTGGCTTAACGTACTTCGTATTACGCTGAGGTACACCGCACAAAGTTTAAACCAGAAACGTAATGAATCTTGATGTAGCGTAAAAAGTATGAACTGTAATGATACATTCTGCCGAAGTGAAACTGGATTATAATACTTCTATAAAAACATAGTACTTAGTATCACTAAGAACATCGTGAGAGTTTGAAGAATCGAATAGATCGAATTATTATGTAAAACATGCCAACTGAAGTTACCAGTCAATTTTTCGTTTTATGTAATAGAGCTAACTTCACTCGATAGTATTATCGTCAATGATTCTATGATAATAGATACCTAGATGTATCGTAGGTTACATATTGAACTGTTACATGGATATTCTGAATAACTGGACCATGGAAAGTTCTACATACTCATTTCCAGTTCTATAACGATTTCTAGCTTCATAATCAAACGAACAATAAAATTTGATTACCAGTAAAATATTTTCCTTCTAATATCTAATTTAAAAAGAAAATGCAGAATTAGATAATTTTACCAAAATTTTATTCTCAATTTCTCAGTTTGTTTCTCAGCGATATGCACCTCTCTCTCTCTCTCTCTCTCTCTCTCTCTCTCTCGAGATACCCATATAGGTACAATATCAGTTTCCCGATTCGTCGTAATTCCTAACCCCAGAGCGATTCAGGGAACGAGCGAGCACCCCTGGCTGCGGCGCGGAACAAAAGAAATAAACGAGCGAGCGGTATGTGCGTGACGTTGTTATATAAGTGCGTGCAAACAACGATGTAGTAGGTTTCGCGTAAAGGGCGTCACAAGCTATCCCCAACGTCGACACTGCGAATCTGATACGAATGTTTTTTGTATCTGTTCGCATCATTCAACAACCCTGCCGCAAGTAGCTTACACTTGTGCTCTTCCCACATGTCGTGGCATTCCCACGTCAAAATTATACATTTTTATTTTCAAATGTAAAAAATTAGGAAAATAATTCTTTTTACAAATGTTACATATCGAACAATAAATTATTTATACGTAATATTAGAGTCATTATACAACTGTCACTCTTTTCTTAAAAATTTATAATATCAAGTACATATGCACCGACTATACAATGCTTAGTCGGCATCTGACAGTCACGTATAAAATTCAAGGTGGGACACGTATTGGACGATTTTCCGCACCCTCAAAAAGTTCCACCCAAGAAGCTACGTTTTGTAAGCAACGTGCGTGCTTCCCTGCTTGCTTGCTTGCTTTCCACAGTCAGCTCGTGGAATCCAAGTGTGGAAAGCTCGCTTCGCATCCTACATTCGCGGCATCCCCTACCATTCACTTCTCAGGCGCTTCTCCAGACAAATCGAGTCGCTTCTTTTTTCTTGAGAAGATCCAATTTGTTCTTGAGACCATCATCGACTCGAGCCCCTGCGCATCAATCATGGGAATGTCGGGATGCTACGAGAAAGAGTCGAATATATTTTGCCAGACGTCTTCATGACACTTGTCACCTTCGACGCAATATATGAGGATTATTATCTTGGAGGAGACACGTCGTAAAAGAATCATCTTAAGAAACGGGTGATATAACATATTTCAGTTGTTACGGTTAATTATTAAATATATACTTTTACGAAAAATAGAACTTGGTATCATCCTTATGGTTTCAAAGAAATGGCTGCTTTAAAACGTTCACGTCGGCGTGACCCACCGCTGGGTCACGTTTCACTGTTCCGTGGGACGGTAAATATCCGCCCCGGCGTGAACGTGTTAATATTGCATTATTTTATTAAATTATATAATACAACTTTTATTAAGGAGTGAGATCGATATAAAAGATACCACAGCAAAGGCTGATAAGAACGTGAAAACCACTGGTGACGATTTTAATTTATCTTTATTTTTGAAATTTATATGTAAATACAATTTTCTTTTCTTTTCTTTTTTTGTCTTGTTTCTAATAGCTAAAGAAATTGAGCAATTTCTAACGTTAAATATTATGAATTCAGGAAATTAATACTTTTCAATCTTATAAAAACATCAACGATTCGCTTGTTCGAGCTTACCGTCGCAGGGCTGGTTGTATGCTATACATGATAACTTTGTAGATAAACAAACCACAAGCTGAAATTTGCAATTTGCTTCCTCCGAATCGTAGGTAGCTCGTACACTACCTTGTATGAGGAAGCATTTTCTTTTTTTTTTAAATCTTCAGCTTCCTCATAGATGAATCTTTATTTACTACCGAACCGTGAAATTTCGAATTGCTATAAAATTGGATCCGCTTGGCCGATTTTCGCCAAATTTTATATGTATTACGGCTAGATGATATTTCATACTTGCAGAGAGAATTGCGGTTTGATTCGTTCAAGTAAGCGCTAGTTACAGCAATAAAGTTAATTTTTCAAAAAATTTAAAATGTCATAATATCAAAACTTTTCGATGGATTCGGCCCAAATGCAATACCAACCAACCTTGGATACAAATTTCTTCACCAAGAATTATTTAAACGAATATCACAAAATTTGCGATCGCTAAAATGATAATGTCCTTTTTTTGGAGGAATTTGAAAACGACAAAAAATGCGATCCGCAGCTTGAATCACGATGAAAATGATAGTCAATGAAGTTATTATAGAGCTGCACATGCTTGCAAAATTTGGAGGCTGTAGCTAAAACCCTTTTCGAGTTATACACGTTTCAATTTTGGGAGGCCAGTACACACACACACACACACACACACACACACACATCTGGACATTTTCTCCAAATGTGTTTTCTCGACAATTTGGCACATACTGAACATGGTGACATGAAGATCTAAAAAAAAATTCCACCGTCACATAGCCTCCTCTATGAGGAAGCAAAAGCGTCTAAATTTTTCTTCTATCGGTATTGACTAAATTCATTTATCGGCTAATATGGTAAGAGGAATGTTACTTGACTCAATATGTAGTTACTCGAAAGGAGGGTAGTAGTAATGTCAACGATAGTCGCCTCAGTGTCGATGGTAGTGAAACGAAACGGGGGTCCGCTCGAGCGGAAAGTCGGAACGAATATGAAAGTGACGGGCTGTAATCCAGGGCAAATTTATCTGACCTTTCGCTTACCCCTGCGTTGACCTGGGACCACGAATACCGGCCCACCGAACGAACAGATAACGTATCGCAGCTCGCGCCCAATGAAGACCCCCATTTGTTTTATCCTCACACGCATATATTACGCCTTGCCTGCCCAGGGAGATTGATATATAAGCCATTTGGTATGACCTTTCCAGTCCATAGAAAAAAAAGGGCCCATCGTTAATTAAATCGGCCTGGGTGAAGTCTTCTAGACCTTTTTCTTTTCCTCGTGTCAACTATCCCAAAAGAATGGGAAACGTTATTGGAACAATTTCCCACTAATGAGTTGCGAACATCCAGCTAGAAATTCGAACATTTCCTTAAGAATTTATTAGGCATTTTATAGCTAGCCCAGAAATTTTATTGTATTTGTATAATACAGTTAGGTAATAGCCATACAAGTATTCAATCAATTTTTTCATGTGGTGATGGTAGATAGGTGGTAATAGTTCGCATTGCCATTCTGTATACCGAGTGCGCTTCCGTCCATCATCGCACCGAAGCGCAAAATCCAAAATCGAAAACCAAAATCTTATCACCCATGAATGATAAATATATAAATACTGGCACTACATATTTTACCACTCATTTTAAATTCGCCATCCTTTTAAAATTATGATACGTACATTGTAATTATATCAGTTATCAATCAATTTATGTATGTGGTATTACTTTGTAACCAGAGTTATCGTTTAATAAAAGAGTCAAAGCCATAAATGCTTGCAAATGCCACTTGATTCTATTCTATGCATTATTTTTAGCATCGGATACCGCAGGAAGGTATGCAAAAATATTCTGATCTTCTGCTTTTATGTATGACGTCGGAAAATTCTCTCCAGTATTACCTCACTCTCGCTTACATAACCGTACTTGCATTGTGATGTAATAATCACTCACTACAACATTTATCACAGATTTCGTACCCTTCATCCGCATGATCCATATTGATTTATTCTCATAATTCTATGTTTGCGCAATTCATCTAATTCATAAAGTACACTTATAAAGGCACTCAACATGCATTTTGTTAAAGCTTACTTAACCCCTTACCCCTCATATATAATGGCTACTTACTGAATTACTTACTACTTACAACTTCTACTACTTATTAAAACATAGCCATTTAGTATCAAACGGAAATCTTACTCTATGAACATATCATATTGATAATGAATACAAGTAAAAAATACGTGGTTGTTTGTCAATTTGATATAATTTTGGAAAATTTAGATTTGAAGAATATTCGAAATTTTATGAAAAATTTATACCCAGGTATCATAATTACGTAATTAAATTATGTAATTAATCACACGAACACCCCGCAAGGAATAGCTTACATTATTATGTCGTGTATCATGAAAGAGGGTGATATCAATGGCAGCACGTGTTCTATCGTAACATTAGGTAATCACTCTTTTCAACGTAGCTATAATAACTTGTAAACTAATTCTATCACAGACCACCAATACGTTATTCCCAAAGAAAAGCTACGATTCCATTGAACTCATTTGTCTTCCGAAATTCCCGAGGACAGTTTCGGTACGCGGGAAAACGGAAGAAGGGACGCCCTTTGTCCCGAGTCTCCATGTGTAACAATCTTCGTGAATCGCAGAATCAAAGCCCATCGGTCTTAGGAATCTATTTAAGAATGAAGCATCAGGACAGGCCGATATTATAAAAGCATTACGGTCATACAACCAGTGTTTTGGTATACAGTATTTCTTTTTCAGCCGTGAGCCACTCGAGTGTCACAAATGCCTATACAAAGTTATATAAATAGTGCGTACTCGGATCCGTTGCGATGACAATGATCAGCGTATTGTGACGGCAATGCCACGTGGCCAAAACGCCCAAATTGTGTTTTTCGTAAGCGGTCGAGTAGCCGGGGGGCGTGGAAGTCTGGTACAGGTCTGGTAGGGGGTTGGTAGGGGGTTGGCAGAGGGTTGGCAGCTTGTAGTAAGTCTAACAGGGAACGATGACAAAACGTGCCTCTGCGTCCCGTGTCTCCCAGTCCTATCGCAGGAATCACTCACGCAACTCCTAGTGACAAGAACACCCATGAACGCCTGCACAAAAGCGTCACTCAGGCTTAGGACGAGAGAGACTCCGGATCTAGATGTTATCTGAGACCGAGAGCAGCCGACGCGCTCCTGCCTTACCGTTACCTAATTATTCCTATGGAATTGGAATTGATCTCTGACATTCAATTACCCACGCCACTCCCGCAGTCTCGGTCCATCGCCAGTACGGCTGTTCGTTCGCTCGATCTTCGCGTTCGATGTCCGCGTCAAATCGAGCAATCTGACATTTTTTCCCTTCCGCGAGTCGCAGTCATCGCGACGCCTACATGAGCTCTGCCCACGTGAGAGCAGATCAGCTGCTTCCCAACAAAACCATCGCACCCCAAAGAGTACGTTACCCCGACCATTCTTGATCCACCCTGAACCATCGTTGATCCCATCATGTTTCCTTCTTCTCATCAGTTTCTAAATATAACGGGAAGAAGGTTCCCTGCTCGCTCGGATCAATTCGTACGATACAATTCGTTGATAAATTAGAAGTGACGTTCGATGGTGGAACAAGGAATAATGACGCAACGGATGGATATACGAAAGGCCACAGTTGAGAAACACGAAGAAATAGAAAATTGCAGAGGAGTTTGATGCACTCCTCGCAGTGGATGCGACTGTGCGCGATGGTGGATGGGCAGGAGGGGCGCCTGTCTGTTGGATTGGATAGATGGGATGTATGGGTTGGATAGGATGCATAGTAGGTTGCATAGTAGGCTGCCATAAGAGAGGGATGAGGTCTATAGATGGAAGTACTGTTACCGTATATAGCCTGGCTCCGATGTTGCTATCGACATTCAGCGTAACGCGCTGCCCTCACCGAGAGCCGATGTGTCTATACTGGCCATATTGGAAGCGGCCTCTGTGTGGACATACAGGCAAGGCTGCGGCTGACGCCGGACGGCCAGGCTCCCGGGTATCTATCGGATAATTAGCCGGTGATTACGTGGCAGTCATTCAGGCGGATATCAGCGCCCTCGGCCCTCGCTTCGGCTCTCGGATTCGCTCTCACCCTCGTGCCCTTCCTCGTCCTCGTCGGAAACTGCGGGGCAGAAGGGCACGGCCAGGGGTTACCGAGGAGGACCAGTAACGTTCCTCTGCTCGACTCGACGTACGCTCCCTCTAGAACCACCCGCACTTCCTGCATCTCGTTACTGACGCCCAATGCACTGCTGGCTCGCATTATAGTCCGTAGCTACCACAATGTTCGATATATCTATGCTAGCCTGCGCCCTTCTGCCGCCGACGGCTCCGCCAAACAACCTCATTATCATTCGATTCACGGTAATAGAGACCCGATTTCGTGCCACTAAAGGGAATCGCTTACAGGCCCGGATGCGCTCTTTAAATTGGACGCAGCCAGTGCCGAGGCTCGATGTTCGATCGAACGGAATTGCTCGCTCTAATTTGATCCGGCAGGAAGGTAAGAGTGATCGAAGTCGCGAAGCGTGAGGCTGGAAAGTGTCGTGGATCGGAATAGGGATGAGAAATCTATGAAATTACGAAAGCGGAAACGCTAGAGGATTGTATGAGAGACGAGCGGCAGAAGAGTGCCGACCAATTTTACTAGGATACTATGAACTCGACTTAATATCCAGGTAAATTAGTATCTATTACCTGGATGCGCGTCGTTGCAAATACACAAAAATCATTGCGTTAAAGAGTACAGCGTAATTGTGGTATCTAGACATAAAAATATCCTCCTGCTGATGATTCCGAACGCGTTCTCCATATAACAACGGCAGATCCAGAGCGATCACAATCCAAGGTCCGAAATGTAAAAATAATACGGCGTATTTAACTAATTTAGCGCCGAGCGCGTAACGCGGAGACTTTAAAGAGTCAGCGCAGAAAGTTCAATGTAATCAGCGAAGTTAATTGAAGGTTTTCAACGGAGCACGGGGCCCTGAAGTGTGTTCCCATTGGGGTCGCGTAGATGCAGACGAAACGATTGAGTCATTCACTGGAATAAAAACACAACAAACTGTGTACCCCGTGACGTCACGAGCAGAAGGCATTCAGATTGAAGAGCGCTCGATGACTCTTGAGATTTGTATTGCCATTAATAACGAGGGGGAGCGGAAGAGCCAGCGAGGTTCGCACAGCGTACCGACGTACACCGTTCCGTGTTCCGCACGAACCACGTTCCACGTTTTCCACGCTCAACGTTCCGGCCTGTGTACGACGCTCTGCCCCACGGCCTTGTAATGTTGGCGACGTGGTGTTGCGCGTGCGAGAGATGCCTATTCGTGACGGCCCCCATCTCACCCCTCTCGTATCAGCCTATACTCCTCGGTACAACCCCATCCCTGGTCCATCCACCATCCACCATACATCCAACACTCACCCGCAAATATAATTACTGCCGTTTAAGCCGCTTCCATTGTGTGCCGAACGCTTGACTTGTTCGACGTCGCGTACACCGCCGTCACGCTTCCCGAACGCTATTGTTCCTGAAATCGATGCTACGCGGATACGGACTGACTGACTCGCGCGTCAAATTTTTCTTGTCGATCGTACTGTTGTCGTACTCGGCCTTCACAGTATTCCTCGACCGTCCTCCTTCCCTCCTTCATGCTAGACGTACTCCACTCCCGACTCATTACTTATCAATCACTATTCACAACTCACCAATACTCCCCTTATATAATATGATTTGCGACTATTTCTGACTACTATTGCGACATTCATGATTTTGCTTGACTTTGTATTATTATGTATAAATGTGTAGCTTTAGTCAGACGTCTGTATGATTTTACTGAATGGGTTTCTCGTTATCATTACTGGGATTCACTTGCGTGATACCAGAGGTGATTAATTGTCTTTCGGCGCATCATGAAAAAACCTATTACTTTTTATATATATATTCGATCAAATTTCTGTCAATGTTTCGAGATTTAATTCTTAACATATGATTTTGCAAGCAGTGGCGGCTCGCTGCTAAAATTAGTGGAGGTGCTGCTCCAAAAAATTTTTAGCCTTTGTTTTAAAATTGTGCAAAAAGATAGAAATATATATAAAACGAAAATTTATTTAGAAATTTGATAAAATACTAACAAGTATAAAGAAAGAATTAAAGAAAAAAAGGATTCATTATATTAAATGTTATCGATAATATGAAGTGGAAACAGGGGGTGCTGCAGTTCCAGAGCGCCTATACGCGAGCCGCCACCGTTTCCAAGGTTGGCAATATGTTCCCAACCGACGGCAGAAGTAAAGACGACTAAGCTTCGCAAGATGGAAGACGTGTTTTAGTAGGAATTGTTATGGTGTTCTTTCTTTTTTTCAAGTGTCACGTCCAAAATCATATTAAAGTATTGAGGATTTCGAGTGATCTGAGATTGGATAAATAAAATACTTTTAAGACTAATCCGCAAAGGGCAAAATTGTGTAAAAAGAAAGTGAATCGACTATGGAGAGAAGGGTGCTATCAACCGAGAATCATCCCTTGATCTGTTGCCATTTCGATGTTTTTTCCCAGGGAATTATAGTCCTTGGAATTTTATTATTTGCCTTTTAAAATCACTAAAATTTTCACGTTGCGATACAGTTACACTACGCAGTCTATGTAATGTGAAATAATTTTTTAGCACCTATCTTGAGAACATATTACAGTCGTTTAAATAAAAAGCTCGTTTTCAAATTATTATAACATGCAATAAATCTTATATTATTAAATGGAATTAATCAATGAAAACTATAGTTTTTTAACATTTCTTCTATTCGCAACCTTACCATATAATTTAATAACGGTAAAAAATTGCTATTGTCGTTGCTGCTTGCTTATTATAAGCTTATGTTAATTAATAAATATACTACTTAACAATGACATAGGAAATTTCATATTAATCCACATTTATCAGAAATATGAAAAGATACAAACATCGCACGTGTTTCACAGTATAATCAAGTCAATGGTCAGATGGTTTATTATTATGTCAAATATAAATCAATTCTAATAATCGAATGGGACGATGAAAAGTATGTGGAAACATGGATTCGTATTTCGCTTGCTGGGAAATCAACGAAGCGTTAGCCGTTCTCCGACGCCAAGGAGGATTCCCGCGTTTAGCTGCCGCTCGTTCACCTGACGGTTAATACCGGTTTCACGGCTTGATAACCCGAAGCGTGTAATTTTGCAGCAGCTCCGAGTTGGATAAGCACGCGGTTTTCTAGTTAACTGGACCACAAAATTCGTGAAGCCTATATAAGGGTTTTCGAGGGACGGGGCGATCAGTCGCCCTACGGTGCTCAGCCGCATAGCATCGCACGAATCGGAAAAATCTAGTATCTTTGCGGTGTCTATCACTAGGGTGGTTTTATAATTTATATTTAAAAAAAAGATGTTACTTACATATAATTATACATATATGTTTATATATATCATACGTACAATCCTAAGAAGACTTTGGCGACGGCCGGTGGGTATTTTTATTGCTTGTTTCTACATGGTTGCTGTTTGAATCTTTTGGCGCGAAAGAATTTGGCGAAACTTTCTCATTATGGATGTGCAAGTCAATCGAATCTTCTTGGGGAGTAATGGCCAAAGTTTTTTGGCTACGAGCGAATATGATATTGGTAGGTACTGTCGCACTTAAAACTTGTATCTTTAGTGGATCCGGTGTATTTGTCGTTGTTGTATATTGTACATTAAATTTGCAATTGCTATTTACGATGCACGTGCGCAGAACTTAATGCGATAGACTTTTGTTGTGGAAGGAAGGCGTCTGCATATCATTTGAATGCTATTTGTAACGTACGTTGCTTCACAGTAAAATTCCAATATTTATACAGATATATTTAGTAGCAGTATAGCGTGGGGAATTTTACAATTGTTTTACATATTAAATAACCCTTTAAAAATCATATACAAGTTGTTTTCATCACGTGTATGAAAATTCTAGCGTTTTCATATAAAATGTGTATAATAGTTAATAATAGTGTTTCTAGATTAATTAATTAATTATTTTCAAGAAACATATATTGCATAACGTGTTATAATAAAACGTATGATTTTAAAATAATATGTTTCTTGTGAATTCCTAATAATTTGTTGAAAAGTAACGTTTCCATCCTTCTCGATAAATGATTTGGACGTAATTCTTATGATCATCAATCTCACAATCAACGAAAGTGTCACTCGTACTCTCAGCCATTTTTAGAATGAGAGACTCAACCAAGCCGAATCGTAGTACGCGTAATTATTGATAAAATGTGCTCATAATATTCGGCAGTACCAAAGGATCTCGCGGTACTTGAGTAGACAGGATTAGTAGCAGGGTCGAGTGTCTCAAGTTGAGATCCATTCGGCATAACGCGACCTTCCTGTCCTGTTACCTTTCCTAGGGTCCTACCCAACACAGTGGTTCAAGTGTTTAGATAGAGGAGCCGACCCAACGCCGAAAGAGCAAGTCGGGATGCAGAGAAGCGTTCTCTCCCAACTGAAGGATATAGGTGGGTAGATAGGAAGGCAGGTAAGTAGGTACGCAGGAAGGATGTTCGTCAAGTGCCATCAACTTAATTTGTTCCATGGAACAGCGAGTCGAAGCTGAAGCTCTGCTCCGTGCCGGGGCCGGAGTCTGAGCAGAAGCCTGAGCAGAATCCTGAGTCTGAGTCCTGGGCCCGGGACGCGAGTGAAGAGAGCCAAGCCGGCATAATAAGCTTTGTGCACGACTGCCAGAGAGAGGATCCTCTAGCAGCTCCACCTCTTGCGAGAGAGCTCAAGAGCCTCTTCCTTCTCCTGTCTATATGCAAGCACCCGAAGAATCGAGGATCCCCTCGTACCAACTGAGTCATGGACTCGCGTGGTTCCTTCTCGAAAAATCACCAGCGTTCTCCACATACCTAATTACGCTCCAGGTTGGCCCAGCAAGGACTTAGTATTGCATTTCGCCGACCATACGAAGACACCGAGTGAAATTCCCTCGAGTTCGAAAACGACGGGGACCTTAGACGGGGATGCTTCGTCGTCGCCATGTCTATTCGAAGGGGTGAGCTTCTCCCGTGAGAGTTGACGCGAGCACGTCACGCGTCTTTTCTCACGGTACTTCACTGCAGCGCCAGTAGATTTTTAGCGATTTTTGGACTCTGTCCATTGGATTTACGCTCTTGTTATTTTTATTTTTACTTCACGATTTTCTCTCTCTTTTTATCCTTTCGTCCTTATCCATCTTCTTTTGGCTTTCTGGTCCTTCAAAAGATTTGCCTCTCATTGTCTCTAGCCTTGCTATAGCGATTCGTCTACTTGTTTCAGATCGTCTTATCCCTTTTCTCTTATCTCTGTTCTTCACCCTTGAAAATGGAGTATCGACTACCCTTATGCGATAAATCCTCCACTTTTATTCAATGCGGAGAATCCGGAGATCCGAGAAGAGAGGAAGAACTGCTAAAGTATTTCTCAATGCGGGAAGGGACCGATTCGGAATAGAAAATATAATCTGAATAAATCGTCGAGAGTTGACTCATTTCAATCTGAACGATGCTTCAACGAATGTTTGGAATACGAATATAATCCGCGAGGATTATAGTACTCACGTCGTTCCCCTATGCCAAGGAACGTGTCGAATACAATCAGTTCCGAAGGGTTAGTGAGAAACTTTCAACCATTGTTTCAAAAGTGCGCACTTATATATACATCTCTTCATCGGACTACACTTTCAGAAATATTACATTGTCACATCCGTCGTAAAAGAATAATCTTGAAAGATACGTATTTATCGCAAATCAACAATAAAACTTTAAGCGAAAAATTGAAATTTTGTTAACGAACAAGAATAATGATGTATTTAAATAACAATATACAATACACCGTTGAAATACTTTTCGGCAATAGTAATATACAAAAAGAAGATGTATTTTTAAAAATAATGATTGTTATGGAATACTAGAAAATGGAGATAAACGCAATCCATATTGCATGACATGTTGATTTTCATTGTCTAATAACGTCAGCATATTTGGACGATATCATCCAGCCGCAGGATTCTGATATACGTGCAGTATCACTTTTTAACAGAATCAACGGCAAAAATCCGCCTCGATCGGAGCCGCTCTCGTTGATTTCCTGTTTTCATATTCAATACGATCTGGTTGCCATTGTATTCATTGAAAACGAGTCAACCGCACGCAAGATGAGGAGCCGCGCGCTAGAACGAGAGTGGATCAAGGGGTGGGTCTGTTGGTTGGCTGGCTGGTTTGTTGGATGGATTGTTGGTAGCTACGTTGGTTGGTTGGTTGTTTGATTCACTGGTTGGTCGGCTGGTTGGATGAGTGATAGTACCTACTGATTCCTACTCCAACTAATGAAAGGAAACCCGCTCCAAGGTTTAGCTACTGGTTTAAAATCGATATGTCCTCTTTAGGATACGTTGGTATTCTACCAAACTTATAGGCAGCGTGCTACCCTCGAGCCAAGGAATCTTTTAAGACTCGCATCGTTTAGCCAATGGGGGTTGTATCGCCTCAAATGATCTGCCTTTACCTGGTACCTGCCTCGCGAACAAAGTTATTTTCGGCTCCTTTGATGGCGAACTCGATCCGGCCTTTCGTTTCGTGTATTCGAAAGTTTGCTTTTGAAACGGGATGCTGGATGCTTTTGATTAGCGATTACTCGCCGCTGTTGCCGCCATTGAATCTCGCAAGAACACTGCAAACAGGTATGGTATTCTACGCTAAAAGATTGAAGCCGCAAGATATTGCAAAGCCTGACAAAACTTTTTCTATCTCCATTTCTCGTCTTCGGTTTTAAACGAGATAACAAATAAATGAGGACGTTTTATTTTAATAGTCACATTCAATATTTCCTCTTCTGTAGAATGTGGTCCAGCAATTACGCTAATTTACGTTTCCATGTATCATCATAAAAAAACTATGATAAAGTTGGACGTTCTAGTCTATACAATCACAAATGCTGAAGCGCTTAGAATTGAATGTGTAAGATTCGTCACTTTAAAGTAACAGATCTGCAATTAACATTTGAGAAATATACAATAGCACGTCTTAGACTCCATAAAACACGGCTTTTTCAATGTTATTCCTTCCGCCCGGAATCGTGAAATTTTCAGCTTCGAGAAAGGTTGTATTTCGTGGCGCGCGGTGTAGTTCAGAGTTCACGAGTATTCCGGTAATATCTGAATTATTACCGCAGCATTTGCATCGAAGCGAGCGCGCGGTATACCGAAGGGTGGAGGATGGAGGATGGAATGGCTGGGGTCTCGCTAATGTATTGGATAGCACTGCAAGTTAGAACGAATGAACTTTGAATCAACTGTCTACACACTGTATTCCCCCCCTACCCGACTCTCAGGCACGAGGATTTCTATATATGTTTATTTATGCATCGTACAATTTTCATTGCGGGGAACAACTCATGCACTGTTCCATGATTAGGCTGATTCGTATGCTACATTGAGTCATACGCTATCCTTTTTATCATGAACTCTGCGAGCATCTGGCCAATTCTTTTGCGATAAATTTTCAAAATTGCGCCATTTCATTTTCTGTGTATTCATTCTTGAAGCAATTTGAATTGCTGCCTCATCGTTTCTACGCGTATAATAAAGTTAAAACATACGCCAATGATAAGAGAAGATTGTGAGGAGGAAGAAAGTGTTAAGTCATAATGATGATATAGCACTATCAAGTGATGGGCCAAATTTGTAGCGCCTGTTCCTTAGCAAGTTACATTACAATAAGTGATTATATATGATGTTAAATTATTATGTAAAGTAATATATGAAAAATTAATAGTTACGTTAATTTTAAGACAATAATACGAGATTGAGATTCTTTCTTCAATATATTTATATTGAATTAATTTTCATAATAATTTTTAAGAGAAAGGCATTTCTTAATCATATCGAGAATATGTAAATTGTAATTCTAATTTGGTAATTTGAATTTCTAATTGGATCATTAAATTGATCATCCATTTGTAACCAATTAAACAATTGATATTGCTCGCAATTAATAAAATGATGTGGAAGACATTTTATAACGACATAAAAGGATACTAATAAATTCTAATAAAAGTATTAACTGACAGAAAAAACAATCGTATATTAAAATGCTACTATAAGTTACAAATAAACCAGTGTCGTTACGTAATCCTTGCATCCGATTAATATTGCCCTAAAGATTTCATCGTTTACGTGTTAAATTATCATACACTGCCAACCTACATCAATTTGAATATTTGCAATCCCCCAGCGGAAAGAGTTGCAGTCGAGCAAAATTCCGCCATTTTTTCCTCAACGGATAGATATGGACCAAGCAGAGTACTGGCGTACTCTCGCAAGAAGGGTGCGATAAACAAAGAAATGACTAACGCTGCTAGGGGATGAATTGAAGGAGGTGGCGGCGTAAAAGGAGAAGAAAGGAAGGAAGAGTAGGAGTAGCCGCAATAGTAGTAGTCCTTATGATACTGGCAGTAAGATTAGTATTAGTAAGCAGCACGAGCAGCAGCAGCAGCAGCAGCAGCAGAAACTGTAGAGGGGTGAAGGTGAAGGAGACGGAGGTGGCGGCACCTGGGAGGAAAATACGGAAACGTAGAAAGGGGCATGTCCGCAAACGCCACGCGATCCCGAGTCAGAATCTACAGAGGTATTGTGGATGGATAGTGTTGAACGCAGATTCTCCAATGTTGAATGTGTAGGCGGATGGACTAACGGACTGACGGAATGACAGACAGACAGATTGACGCTCAGGCGGACGAACGAGGGAACGCACGAAGGGTTGCTGGAGAACAAGATAGCTATATGTGTTCTGGCCTATATAGAGGAACCTACTACATAGGGTTATGTATGGGGTTGCTTTGGGTAGTGGTGGAATGGGGCGGAGCGATGCCGATAGGAGGGTTGCAACGGACGCTCGGGGTGTTTTTCGAAGGGTGGGTCGGTGCGCGGTTTCGTGCGCGTTGCGATGCCGCCACTGACGCCACCACGAATATCGCATACAGACACGGTTATACAGATTTATTTTTCTTGATTTTCAATGCTAGTCCATCAATGTACGCAGATACCGGTAATAATACTGTCAAGCCACGACACACTTTAGTTTGGCGAAGCTCGTAAACTTTTGCCACCTTTGATATTTAGATTGTTAATTATTTGAGTGACAGACGGGAATTAACTTTTTGGAGAAAGTGACTATTAGTTTTGGAGCTTTCATGGGTCTTTCATTTTTTTTTTTTTTTGGTAAAGTTCAACGAAAGAGTATTTTTGATGGTCAAAGATATTTTTAGATTTTGACACTTACTGTATCTGAAGGGAAATTAAAAAGCAATGCACTTACAGTTATGATGAAATAATTCTAGTTGATTTTCATTGCTCCAATATGCAAAACGAATTATCAACTTGGAGTCATTATAGTTTTGCCATCTACTTCTTCGACGTGAGTTGAAGTGGGAATCAATAATAAGAACTAGGTATTACACAAAAAGTTTTTTATAACAATTTTACGAATATTTTTATGGAATCTTTTAGTTATATTTTCAAAATTATATCCTAACAAAGTTTTAATTTCGTAGCGGGATCAGTAAAAAAATGAGAACACATAAAATTTATATAGCAAATATGGGTAATCAATTATTAAATTATAGGGATAAACTAATTGGCAAATCGTGTATATATGGATTAATGAAAAAATTGTTACCAATGCTCATAATGTTAGATCCGTCGTATGTATTAGCTTCGATGAAAATTAAAGTAAATATGAGTTTTTGAAAAGCTATACATACCTAACTATCGGCAATAACCATAGTAGAAGTAGTAAAATCCTATAGGATATTCAAAGCGAAACTGAGATGGATAATAAGTATAATAATTCTTTCTTATGGTACAATTGACAGTACTGTTACTCAGGATGATATAAATTTGTCACTTTCACTTCTGCCTAATGATTTCCATCTAACTACACGTGCACGCATTACCCCCGTTCACTCTACTGGAAGAAACATGAATGTCCTTTGCCTGTTCAATACGACGTTGAACGTTCACTTAATGGACATGTATTATTTGATGATAAAGATATATAGATTTTCCGTACAATAACTTATAGTTATAATTATTATAGTTGGAATTATATTTATGTGTGTTTTCTATGCGTTTCCCAAACCGTCATATCCTCAGAAAAAACAAGTTCCTGAATGTTCATTTTTCCGAATGTTTTGGATACTTTCAGTATCATTTTGCCAAAATATACATTTCTGAACGCTGATTATGCCGAAAAATAACTTTTTCGAATAATCCTGTCAGTAACCATGAGATGGCACGCAATAGGCCCGTCGTTGTTATGAGCTCGAAATGTACGCTGGGGTTCTCATGCATATCTTGCATTAGTAACGCCGAAAATAATTTGAAAGATTGATAGTAACTTTTCTCGTTACTACATCATATTCGTATTCGTGCTTTGAAAAAATATCTTCTTCACACACACGTGACTAATAGAAATCACTAATAACGTAAGTTACGTCTATATTCATGTTAGAATTATTGTTTTAACACATATAGTGCATATATTATAAAATATACTATATTGATCAAATACATGAAGTTTTGATGTAAAAAAAAATAAAAATGAACAGTTTTATAGTTTGATCACTTTTACATGTATTTTGTCACAATAAAAATATAAAATTTTTGTTTTTTGTATTTTCACATCAAAACATATATTTTTCAGGTATTCATAGAATATACATTATATCTTAAAGTGAGACGTTTTAACAACAATATAAGAAAGATTTGAGATAAGTGTTTGAAAAGATACAGCGAAGTAAAGTGAGACTGGGACGTAGAGAACTTGAAGATTAAGTATTTAATATTTCTGCGGGACATTATGTTTTTCATAGTCAATTATATACATGGGTATCCTGCATGGATATCCTGAGAACGGAATCTATGACAATTCTAATCGGAATTGTTTCAGGATGTCCTAATAGCCGGTGATGTCATTAGTCCTGAAATCGACTAAAGTATCGTTGATGAGGACAATTCTTGATATCTTATGAGTATACAAAAAAATTGTTTAGATCCTTTCTAGAATTATACTATAGGATTTTTTTTTACTCATGATTAGGATTTATTTACCCAAGGGAATTCCAAAGAAATTTCTACACGTGGTTTTGTCAATTTTAACTCCATATATTTTACTTATACAGTTTCACGCTTGTAGCCTCCCACCAGCTGGGACCCAATCAACCAATATATTCTAGTAACACGCAGTGTTAGTTTTGCATATTGGCCAGTGTAATTTTTGCATCAAGATGATCATATTTTCAAATAAATAACCAGAATAACATTATAACATTAACTAGTCCACTTCCGACACTAAATGATTGGGTACAGCACTAACCTACAAAACAATGTTATAGTGATATCAGTAACATTTATACAAATTCTATATTAGTAGAATAAATGTTAACGCAAAGTAAGTGTTATTGTTAACACTGAAATTTGTAACCATTCACAAGAAATCTTCTGACATCATTAATTGTTCACAGTGTATATTTGCATAACGTTACATTCACTACTTGAATGTGTTCATTTAGTACCTCGGTGTGTTATGCACTGTTCAATGGAACAGACTGCATTTGGGGCATAACATCCAGCTACTAAGGAACAGATTCCATTCGTTCAAACAGCGGAATTAGCCGAACGATAATTCGGACAAATACTGGCTAAAAGCTTCAGTTTTCCGTATATAGATTAAGTGAATATTGGTTCTCAGGATAAAGAGAACTCAACTCGAAACTTTGAATTCCCACCTCTGACATTTTTGTTATGCGGGATTGAGGTATTTACTCTCTCTAGTAGGACTAGCTCGATTGATGGTCTGCGAGCAAAACCGGCCAGAGTTATCTCTCTAACGCTTATTTCACTTCTCAAAGAAGTAAAGAGGCGGGGATACCTAGGGAGGTGCCATCGGTAGTTACACTAGAATTTCTCTAGATTCAGAATTAGCGGATACTGTGTCGATATCCATGCGTTATAATGCTTGAAGTGAGGAGCGTGACACGTTACTCACGGAGCCACCAGTTTAATTTGCAAATTTGTACTTTCTGTTGTACTTTTGTACTTTATCATTATTCAATACTTTCGCTCTAAATATTAATATTCTAACTTACCTACATCCACGAGTGAGCGTAGACGACGTCACCCTGATAACCTTTATCATTCTCTAAAACCGGGAGCGAGCGTTATAATTTAAGGTCTGTTAGCCCAAGATACCTGAAAAGATTTCCACATGGGGTTCAAAGGTATCTAGGTATGTTAAGTGGGATTTCCAAAGTTCCATGTTACAGCATCCGTCCCAGGTGTCCGCAAGTCCTTATGGACGGTCCGTTGATTAGCAGATTCGGATGGTTAATCCCAGACGGCTAGAAGACTAAAGGGATTGCCTCTACACCGTCGTTCATCTTATTTCAGCATAAATAAATTCATCGCTGCCGATGCGTGATGGCGAATCGAAGTGTGCTCGACTCTCTTGCTCAATTACGCCTCCATCACCGAAAGAAACCTTTTCATTACTTCCGTGAGATGGTAAAAAAATTATTCAAAGAAAATTCTTAAGATTCTGAGCGCAAATCCAAGATCCTTGTGTACAGTGAGGAGACTGATGGATGCTTCTACACTCATATATGCGAGTACATGCATATTAATGACAATGAGTCGAAGATCAGATGCGACTCGCAACGATAAGAAAAACGATAGGGACGAAGAAGATGGCGCGAAAGAGTAAGGTGAAGTTCGGGGTAGACGCAAAGAAAAAATAGCGAGGGGGTTGGGAATGGCAGGGGATGAAAATCGAGGAAGGAGAAAGGGAAAAAGAAAGAGAATAAAGGGGGAAAGAGACAGAAGGAGACGTGTAGTAGGCAGTAGTCGCGTTACTTCCGGTCGAGCGGTCGCTGCGCCTGGCAGCTGTGGAGTGGCAGGAGGATCGGGAGGGGTTGCACATCCACGCGCCCCTTTTGCGTAGTCCCGACACCCCCTATCATCCATATCGCCACATCAGTTCGTTCTCTAATTCGATTAGTTTAAACGGCATTAAAACAATCCTGTTGCGAATGCGTCTATTGCTGGCACTCCACGCTCTGCACGGCAAATGCAGCTGTTCTTCAGGCAACGTAATGCGGCCCTCGTGCCGATTGTCCCGAAGATTTTAATCCTGGTGTCTTGGCCCGGGGTCTGGGATATTCGAGCAAATCTTAGATGCTCGTCCAATGTCTATATGCACCCTCTTGGTCTGCCAACTTAGAAGGAAACCAGGATGAGGATAGAATGAGGAAGGAGAAACTCGAGGCCAAAGCTATCGGTGAAGATGAGCTATCGGTAAAGATGAGCAAGGTCCTTCTTGGACGTCGACGAGAAGTCTCGCGGGTCACAGGAGAACCAACGGACATATTTCTTTGTATCGACAGTAGGATGGGGTCGGATGTTGGACGAGCCTCTCGGCAGCGGCAGCGTAGACCATTAGCTTTCTGAGTTATGAGAGAAGTTCTAATACTCTAATAATCTCGCTGTTGATCGCTTAGCTGCAGCGCATATCTCATATCCCCCGCGGAGCAACGCGACCGAAACTTTATTCGAGCCGATCAGCCACACGCCTCCCTTTCCACTCGCGATCCCTTGTACTTCCCTTGGTCCTGGCTGCTGTGTGCCCTTCCCGGTATATGTCGGTTTCCCTTTCAAGGGATGCGTCTCGCGCGATGCGATGCGTCGCGGTGGGGCAGGACGCGAGCAAGGCCAGGCAGGACACGCGGCGGGACGTGGAGGGGCGAGAAAGGGCGAGAAAGGGCGAGCCGAGGCGCGCCAAGTCAGTGTGAAATTCGGCAGCCCTTATTAAAGCCTACACCCTTATAATGCTGCTCTGCCGCTGCTGCTCCTGCTACCGCTGCCGACGACGCCGACGCTTTTGCCGTTGCTGCCGCCGACATTGCTGACTCATCCTGGTCCGCTCGTCGGCCACATCACAAACACACGCAGCCACGCGAGCTGTAACTAAATTTAAAATTTTTACTTACTTCCAGGCTACTGCTCACCCTCGCTGTCATTACCCGCTGCAATCAGCGCTGCTATCCGCACGAACCTGCCCCCTTCCCTCTCCCTTAGCAGGATTGCCCATAACTGGATTAACTGCAGCTATTTGATAAACGACCGAAAGGGGAGTTTTTGGGAAAACGCGGCGAAATTCGACAGACGCATAATGCGTTCACTCCCCTTATTTTATTTTACCTCTTCTTAGGTGTTCAACGAGTCTGATTGTTATGTTGACTTTATCATTGGATTTTCATGCTCTGCGTAACTGTAGAACTGTGTACCTGCGAGTATCCGTAATCCCTTACGTGGGCGCAAAATGTGTGTCAGATTCGTTTTAGATTTTTTACTATTTTTGTTATCGCTATACATTATCAATATCAATTACTATTAGCGTCGTAAGTATCTTATGGTCACAAGATTCGACTAGTTGGTACACGCAATAGTATCGGTGGTTTCACATTATTTTCATGTGACGTAATAGTCCTGATCGATACCCGAGAAGGTTATGAGAATTACAAGAAAAATATGTTTTTGCTAAGACACCTCATACATCGTGTTTTTCTATTGAAAGTTTCAAACTCCACAAAAGAAAAAGTTCGGCGCGGGATGTCCACTACTTGTTCTTTTTTTTCTCACTCGCAGACAACTTTTTATCATTGCAAGTTTCTTCATGACGAAGACGTAAATCAGCCACGTTCTCGCAAGGCTGTTACAAATTGTAAGGATAAATGTATCCTGGTTATCCAGGACAACCGTGAGAAAAGGAAATAGAAAAGAAATTCGTTTCTTTGTATGCTATAGATATAAAAGTGCATATTCAGGTACGAGGAACTGCAATTGCAGCATGACTGCACAGGTGAAATGGACAATTGAACCCTGAGCTTCCGGTTTCCGCTTGCAAGCGGACTCTCAATCCTTCCAGTCGATTACGGAAGATTCTCACGGTGATGATGGCAATTGCCACTATACGTATATATATATTCCTATCCACGTTAGATCATTCGTAATCGAGTAATAAAGATTCCGGAAACGTGCACCTGTAGACCAACCTTACTTGTTGATGCAACGAACCTCTAAGAAGTGCAAAGGTCCCTTATTGTAATCGATGCGCGAAAAGACCGGCGTGCTGTGCGGCACCTCGTGTGCTCATTAATTCTCAGGGTGCAGTTGAGCGGAACGGGATTGTAGAATACGCGGACGGTGGAATTTTCTCAGGAATCTTATTTATTATCCTACGGAGAACAATTGCAAACTAATTCTGCTCCCTTAATTACCGGCAAAAGAACAATAAGATTTAGTGCGCTTTTGTCTTGAGCAAAAATGAGAAATTACCTTACAGGTCAGTGGCGCCGGGAACATTTGTAAAATGGAGGACAGACTTGGTCTGCATATACTGAGTCCAACCGCCATTGTTCCTCCAATGGCGATCTATTAAAAGCCTTGACGCGATATTACAATGGATAAATTATGCCGTTATTAAATCAGCCCCATATAATTATTTGTCTGACCGAAATTGTATCAATTCTTGATAATTTTTTAAATTTTGATTGATCTTAAATAAGTCACAGTCAATTCTAATCGATAGTAAAAGTTTTCGATCATTTAGTTTACATTTAATTTCTATTTATTGCTTTTAGACATGAAATTTTGAACACAATTTATAAATAAGAAATTGATTTGCTTTAATTGCTGATTAAAATACTGAAGATTAGAATTTTGGTATATAGTCGAAGAACACCTTTATGGTATTATTCAAGAAAAAGATCAATAAAGTCACAAATAATATCTTGATATAGTAATACAGAAAAATAAGCATGATAAGGAATGTCTAATAATAACGTATATATATTATATAATTTGAAAATGACGCAACGAATTTCAAAATTTTTTATTCTCTCATGTATTTAATTGCATTATTCAAAATCACCCATCCGATTCATCGATAAAATTACTTGATTAGAGCACACCGGGCTCAAACTCTCCTTCACACACAATTCGAGTCAGGTTTCGACTGCACTTGGTTTTCCTCGTAAAGGTAAACAGAAATCGCTGAAGCTCATACGAGTTACGTTTACCGGTAAATTTCCGATGTCTCGATTGGCCCACGTTGTTCGTTGACATTCCCTCTGGCAGTTTTCCAACGCTACGTGATTGGATATCCTCAAACAACGACACTCTTTTTGACAATATATCTTCGTCGATAACAAATCAGTGCTGATATTTCCAATGCAGCAACTTAACATAGTACCTATATTAACAACTTTAAAACTTTTCAAAGATATTCAAAAAGGAACATTATAATCTAACCCAATTTCAATTCATCGAAAAAATTATTTAAAAGTTCAATCACTAGATATTTGGCGAACGGCTGATATCACGTGTACCTACGTTAAACTGATTTATTGTCAGTAAAAAAATAAAAGATGTTAGAAAAGTTTAGTGCGAAGGGGGAATCGCAATAGCGAGTGATCGCAAGTTCCGGGCCGGCTCATCAGCACGCGTCGTCCCGTATTACGGATAACTATTCTTTCCGCTCGTTGCGAATCCCTATTGTGATCGAGCCCCTTTGGTAAGTGATACAGTTAGAGCCCCCTTGGTGCGCCCCGTGTCCTGATCCTGATGCAGGAAGGACACAGAGCATAGGACGCAGGACGCCCTCTTTATTTCTCTCTCGTTCTACCTCTCGCCGTTTCCGTCATTGTGTCGCGCGACGAGCACAATGTCTCTCCGCTTCTCTAAAGGGAGATGAGCGCTTCCCTCGATCCCAGTTCCGGATTAAACTTTAATTGATTCAACTCCGTGGTCTGTAGTCAGCGAGGCGCACAGAAGAGGAGGGCACTCGGCTGCTTTCTCCGGCAAAGGCAGCGGCAGTAACGGACCTGCTGAGGTAGATACTGAATTCTCAACCCCCCCCCCTTCCCCTCTTGTGAACCTCCATGCAACTTTTTGTGGACCTCCTGCTTCAGGAAGCGCCCATTATTTTCTTCCACGCAGCATCATTCGCCTTGACGTTTCGACATCGACAACATTTCAGGGGCCTAATGAATAGGTAGTTCACGTAGTGTTGATTATTTGGAATGCCTAAATAGTGTTGCCTAAAGTTGGCCAAAAATTAAGAGGACCCGATTAGTTCGAGGAGTCGATTTCAGATCTTTGTACGAATCATTCTCGAAATGGGAACGTCTGCCTAAAGTAGAATCCTCGTTCACCATCAGATTGTCAAGACACCGAATTTTTCTTGGAGTTTGTGACAGCTGTCATGCTACTTACAGGGATTGGACTGGAGAAGGCACCGGAGTCCGAATAAGCGCTAGTCTATCGTATCGTCAGAAGGACTGGGTCTCCTTTGAGGTAAGCTCTGGAGTGAAGGTGAAAGGGTTCGGATTCGGTGACGGTCATCCGAAGGTAGAAGCAGAGCCCTGCACTATTTCCTGATCGATGGAGGAGGGAGCCGAAAGAAAGGTGCAAACGTTTTGGAGATTTCCAGCTCGCATTCATTTTCGGGACATTAAGGCAGTTTATTTTGGTTTTCTAAAAGTTTAAGTCTAAGGACCTGATCTTAAAGCGAAGCTATGAGTTATTATAGACTAAAGATAGGGTCAGTATCACTTCAATGAATCACCAGCCAGTCAATCGGCGCGAAACTGACTGATTTGGCAGCAAGTAAGTGAAGTTGATCATAAATTTAAAACTGTTATACAAGATATCAAAATCATTAATACGTTTATATATTATGGTATATTCTCATAAGATTTCATCCATATATCATTATTGTTAAAAGTTAGTCCTTGTATTAATATATTTGAATTGGAGTAAACAAGTACAAAAAAATACTGATCAATTGATCCTATAATGTGAACTAATTTGGCGGTGATCACTGGGCCTTTTGTACCCTTCGGGTTGGAATTAGTGTACGAATGAAAAATACGATTATAAAAGAAAGAAAAGTGCAGGAAAAACTGTACCAATCAGCAGTGGAAAATTTGTTAAGCAAACTTGAGCCAATTCGTTTCTGCGATTCATGTGGCAGGGAAGAATCTTTTGGTAGAACTATCTGCAGCTGATACGTCAGTTCTGAATAATGTTATATGTATTATATTATAGTGGATTGCAGGTATCGCAGGTATGGCGACACAGTTCATTCCGCTACGAACGTATCTATTGATATCTAGTCTCATTCTAGAATTGGTGTCATTACTATATTAAAAAAAATCATTTAAATATTTTAAATATTACGGTGAATGAGAATCACAAAAATGTATTATTAAAAGAGTTTCTGGAAACTTATGTATAAATCATATAAATCCAATTGCCATGTCGCTTGGCGCTTCATCCGCGTAACTCAAATGGCTGCACGGTGACGTATTGGATCCCGTCCGTGACTCTAGGAGACTTTTCACCGAAGAAAACTGCGTTATGAATCTAGAGTAGCACAGACTCGTTTCGTGGAACCCTATAAAAAGCGGAGGAGCGAGAATCAGGGAAGAGAGAGGCTCCCTGTTAGAGGGGTAAGAGGAAGGGTGAGTTATGGGGTACACGAGGGCACGGAAAAAGAAACGGGGCAGGAATAAGGGAGGTTGTGGTGAGCTACCTCGAAAGGGGTTGGCTGTAAAAATAGGGGATAGAATGCCCGGTAGTCTTTTATTTAGGTATAATTGGGAGGTCCGCGCAGAAAACAAAGAGCTACCCTGCTCATGGCGCCCCGACATTGCAGAACGAGTGAACATCAGAGACGGCTGCGGGAATCACATTATGCGCAAGCCGCAAAATAAGTGAGAAAGGGCGGCAGGCGGTTAACTTGATTTCTCCCTTCCAACCTTCCAACTTTCCATCCTTCCTTCTCCCTTGCCTTCCTTCGAGCTCTGCCTGCCTCCCTACAACTCCGGTAAAGACTCGCTATGTAGGTAGGTCCCAACTTGATTGGATTTTATAGCTAACAAGAAAATTATATTCGAGATTGGGTAGGTAATCACGTGCGGCATCATAGGTCGTATCCGCCTTCTGTCCTTTATGCTTTTCTCAATCATTCTCTGCGGTTATTTCGCCACTTTATTCCTAGACTTTTCTTTTGGATATTGATCATCGGTAATAACCATCAGAAGTAGCAATGGCTATCATATAGTGCAAACGAGTGTATCTTTCAGTACTTGTTATCGACCTTGGGTATTCAGTAGTCGTAACAAGCAAAAATATCGTTTATCTTTTTAAAACTGTCGTTGGAAGTTTCACATAAAGAAAAGAGGAGGACACCCATTTGAAATTTAATGGGAGTCAAGGGATAAATTGAAAGGCACGCGACCGGAGATGCTCAGTAGGCACGTCGCGGCGTCGGGAACGTTAGGTCTTCCGTTTTCCTCAGAATAACTCGGTTTGGGTCGTCATTGTCATCCTTGCAACATGTACCGGGTCACAGGTTACAGTCCATTAAGTCTCATGTCCATTACAATAAGGACATTTCATTCCGGATCGACATGGTGGGTAACCGCTATTACAAAGCCAATGAGCCGCGATCGACCATCCGATCGTTTTCCCATTCCACAGGCGACAATTCACCACATGATTATCAGCTGTTTAGCAAAGATCCATGTTCAGAAACATATGACGTTACTCAATATAAATCAAGATCAAATTTTTCATAGGTTTTCCGTCCTACGCGTTCATCATTGTCTCGCAACTATTGATTACTTGTTATTAATTATTTTCAGATTTTTCTTTCAACGATTTAATGGCATTGCTCTGACATATCGAAACTCATAAAGATCTTTCGGTTCGGTTGAAATATCCTTTTGAAATATTAACCCAACATTGCATGCACTTTGCTTTCATTTTATCGCATTGAGAATTTGATGAAGACGGCCGAACGGTGGCTGTGTGACCCGATGCTTTATTATAGGCAATAGAAAAGTATGGATGGTGCCTAGGTGGTTCGATGGTTGGATGAATGATGGGTGGATGGCGAAAGCTGGTCGGGTATATTACCAGAGTTATGACGGGCTGCGACCCTGCCCGCGGTCCCGTACTACGCGAGCGGCTGTCGCTATAATCTGTTTATAAAACAATTTGCGGCGCAAGTGATGCGTGAGATACAATATATCTGCAAACATTGTTAGCATCGGCTCGATGAGGATTGCGGCGCAAAGGGGCCGCGGATGGACGCGGTGGGTTCGCGTCATCGCTCGATCCGCAATTCGCCCTTCGAGATTCGATAACGACGCCCAGTCAGAAGGGACGCTTTCTTCCCTAAAAGTCATCGCTACCGTTCTGACAAAAGATCGTTTGACGACACGGGTCGGCATATGGGTCTGCTATATTTATCATTATAATTCTTATTGCGGATTGTTTTAATCTCACATGCTGCTGATGCATTTGACATATTTAATTGTAAATATAGAATGGTTGGTGCTACGAAAAATAAGGGATACCTTCTGTGAATGGTTCAATATATATTTTATGATATGCACAGCATGCAGATATGGTACGCAATTTTTTTTCGCACAGCGAATTTATTTCGCAGCTTCTTTTACGCAGAATATTTATACAAGTTATTATTAATTTTGAATCTATGAAACTGCAGCGTTACTGTGTCATATTCTATGAGGAGAATCCGTGACGGAATTTCAGGAGAAATTTCGAGATATTTATTGAATCGAAGGATGCACAACGAAAGAGCTCGAGACAATCGTTTCTCAAACGTGATTCATTTTTTTAATTAATCGGATCCCAGATTTCGTTTATTACCACCGATTATCTTACGTACCAGTGAACATATTTTTTCGAACGTAAAACACGAATAGAGTAAAACATCAACACCCGACGGTCTGCTGGCTGATGATGGATAAAATGCACGTCACAGTAACCCCTCTTCCTCTCCTCTTCCCTTCCGTCACTCTTTCGCTATTCTTGCCAGCACGCCCATCTATGCCCCCCCCCTCCCGCCCCTTGTCCACCGCTTTGGTCACTGCAATGTTGCACTGGTTCTGCGTGACGCTACACTTTACGCAACAGTAATTTTATCGTTATTTTTATAAATTGGATACCAGTTAACGCTCCAGGTATTGCGCTCGTCAGATTACAACTTTTAGTAATGTTTTAAAGTTCTCTGGCACGTCCCTATGGCTGACACATGCAACGCTTTGTGCTGCTTACCGTGCCAAAATGAAAATGCCTCCGACAGATGACCAATGCACACATTCCGGTCAAGATACACGAGCTTGATATACATATGTACATATACATATATATAGGATTTTACATAAGTTATGAAATGTAGTATGAACAGAGTAAGGATATAGTGAGGATAAATCGGGAACCATGGAAAGTACATCATCTGTTGACTCTATGTGGATCTCGAGATACGTGCCACTTTTTTTGCACTACACTTATTGAAATACCCTTGCAATAAGTACCTATATCCGTCATCCACTGTTCAGCTGCATTTCGAACAGACATGCTAAAATGTGTCTGGATAAAGAAATTCTCAATGAACTAAGGATTTATTCTTGTCCGACCCGCAGATGATATGAGACACCTATTTGAATTATTTTTTTCGCACGCGAATTTGCATTAATTTCGCACCGAACGATGGACAGGACTTAATGTCGAGAATCATGTAGATTTCTCTTAGCAATATCATCGTCGCCCCTTTGGTCGTAGCTCGCGTGATACGCAATGCCACGCGCCACCCGGGCGAAGCGTCGCGCCGTCCAAAAAGTAAGTAGGTTTTTATTAAAGCGCAGCGAACGGATCGTGCCGGGGAGATGAAAGGGAGAGGCCAAGCTCATTGGTGGAGGTGACAAGGGTAGGTCCGATCGCGCGCTCTTAGGCCGACTAAAGTGGGTGGCTCGGCTTGGCTCGGACTGACTAGTGCCACAGGGTGAGTTCTCGTCCTCCAGGCTCTCCGTAGGGGTGCAGGGCTGAAGGCACGTGACCGCTCGTGCCACAGCAGGAGGGTCCATGGAAGAACGGAGTTATGGACGAACGGGCAGAGGAGCGGCCGGATTGACGGACGATCGGTCGCTCGAATGGCATCATCATCCGATGGCGCAACGAACGGACTCGACACCCGGACCCTTCTGCTATATTCTGGCTCCACCTCTTCTTCATTGGATGTCTAGTCCTTTGCAAGCGATCTGCCTCATTCCTCGTACCCCAAACGAAGCCTCGAGCGCTCTCATAGAACTGCCACGTAATTCGATTCGATATCCAGAATTAAAGTTATGATTCCATTACAATAATATACAAGCAGGTCTTACTATGATGGCCGGCACGTGGCAGCAGTTGTGCCAATTATAATGCGCGATTTGATACAGAGCTCGCTGTCAGACTTGGACGACTTAATTCCTCGATTCTTCCACTCGAATGCAGTCTAGTTCGTTTTTTATTTTTTTGCCCTGTATATTTTAACTTTATGCAATCAATGCGTCCTGACACCACATTAAGATGATTTTCTATCTTTGTAATAACTGATATTCATTATGGTAAAGATTGCTTTATTTTGAAAATAGATATATATGTATAAGTTTTCTGAAATTCTTTGATACTCTCTCCCCGAGGAAGAGAAACGAACATGGTGACCCGTTAAAAAAGGCAATCACTAAGGCAATCTCATATATCTCGAAGAACGAGTGCTTGAGAAGCGCCATTACTTCCTGATTCCGTACGAGCGAGTGAACGTCGAGCGACGATAATCGTTCTTAGTGAAGCACGAGACTTTCTACCGGAGTAAAATTTGTCAACCTTGTTACAAGCAAAGGCTCTCGGAAAATGAAATTCTGACTTAGCTTTGCCTACAAATATGGTCAATAAACTATTTTGCCTCGATCTTTTTTCTTTCCTTACGCTCGAACGGATGAAAGAAAATAAGGATCGATATTGATATTTTATTAAAATTCGACGAAGGAAAACTCATTGCCTGGTAACGACGCGTGTTTCTAGTCGTGTGGCGATTAATTTTCACACTCAATTCACAGATGATCTCCACCCTCCTGCCATAACCGGTTAAACGACGTTACGCACGCCGCCCGACGCACGCTGCACGCCGCACACGCCTGCTTCTACGGGACACCGTATAAAATCATCGATCGCTTCAAACCGATTTGCATTTCGTAATGACCTAGGTCCTCTAGCTGCCGTTCCAGTGACAACAGGGAAAATGGACTGCTCTGCGTTTCAACGTTATCGATGCTTCGATATCATCGACGTATAGTATACTGCGCACGGTTCGACGGATATAACATTGGGATTGACTATGAAATTTATAGAAAATCGGGTGCATCAAATATGTACGATTAGAACTTTTAATATAAACAAAGGTTTACGCGTTTTGAAAATACTTGGTTGTATTAAATAGTATGTTTCTATAAACGAAAAACATGTGTGGATATGGCAATCTGATTTTTAACCCTTCAGTAATTGCCCCGCGGCCTTGGCCTGCACGAATACGTTTTTTTTTCATTTTAAGCAGCTACTACATTTTATTAAAATAATTAGAATTCTAGAAGTATCAAGTATTCATTACATATAAAGGTTTACATCTAATTTCGTGACAGGCGCATGACCAATGACGCCTGAACATCGCGCGCCACTAGTGGAGATTTAATTGTGTTGCTTTGAGTTTTGTCGTATTTTTTAATAGAGATTCATAGAAATGCATAGTGAAATGAGAAATTGAATTTCATGGCGAATAAAGAATGGATATATTCGAAAGAATGATTTTCATGATTTATTTAAATTCTGTATTGAAGTATGCATAGGAACTATGCAGAGTAGGTATATTATCAGATATATGTAACCAAATTACCTTCATACGTAATAAAATGCATTCGTTTGTAAAACAATTGTTTAAGCATCACCGAGAAAATTTTGGAGTAAGTTTTACTGAAAAATTGCATACAACTTTAGTCGGTTTCACAGTACAGATGGAATATCGAAAAATACATTACGCTATATTTTATTTACTCATATAGTAATAGAAATAATTTTTTTATAACTGTCCGAAGGCAGGTAGCGAGTCGAGAAAATTAGGAAATAGTAATGTCAGACAATTTTGTATAGTTGTAGTTACTATGTAGGTTATGCGCCCATTTAAAGGTGCCAACTATTCGTGATTATTTGACGTTTGATAGTTGTGATAACTAGAAATTTCTCACTTTTACAATAAATACCGTATAGTAGCACATGTCAATGATCAACTTAGTAATTTTTACCACGTATATCTTAATTTCATAAATCTTCTTATTATCATTTAAAAAAAATCATAAAATCATAATAAACATGACTATCATTATTTTGCATAGAAAATTTAATTACGTAATAAATTTCAATATTGTATGTAAATTCATTAGGAATATGTTTCGTATTTCGAAATCATACAGGTTTTACTTAATATTTAAAAACTAATATACTATGGCTCCTTTCTGAGCAAAGATTTTTTCATTTCTTCATATTTGGATTAGATTGAGAATATGTGGGTTATTAATTGGGCCATGCCGTGAAACCTATGAAAACAGCTCCTTTTGAATTGTGTATAATATAATAATACAGATACATGCTTATCATATTTTTTCATAATTTTCAAAAGACATCTCACAGAATCATCATTTTTAATGAAATGCACTAAAACCCTTTAGGGTGCACGGATAAGTAACACCGTCAGTAGTCTTATTTACACAGGACTTTAGTATGTACATTAAGGTCGATCCCGTCCTTTTTATGGTAATACAACAAGAGACGGTCCTAAGTCAGTTGTATTTTATTTCAATTGTGATTTTGTAAATTGTAATTTATTCCAACAAAAATTAAAACTTTTCCAAGTCCAAACAACTTCAATTTCAAATATATTGAAATACGAATGAAATTTTTAAAAAATGGCTACTTGAATTTTCCAGTTATCCTGCACCTGGAAGTATTTGCATACCACATCCTAGTAGTGCAGTAAGTCGCGTAGAGTTATTGCGAATCACTAACAATACTGTATATCTATTAAGATAGGACAACATTTTAAGCAGAATGCAATATAAGCAATCTACATCCTCTCTGCATATAAAGAGATCCGGTACCATCTAGAGCAGCATCACGGTAGGTAGGACCAGTTGTAAAAATGAGATCTGCAAATCGACAGAGAAAAAAGATGAATTGCAGCATTCTTCGTAAAAGAACCGCAATATCGCGTATATTTACGGGCAACGTGCCGAGGGTAGGGGCTGCTTCTTGCGAGACCAAGACCCTCGGGCAACGCCGCTCAAAAAACATTCAAATTAATTCCGCCCCGGTGATTCCAATGATGGCGGCCAATGTTGTGCAACATAAGATGAGCCCCCGGCGCACGTACATGCTATCGTGCAGTATCGTATATAGATACAGCTCGTGCTCTCTCCGTACGTGTGCCAATGTATGTACATGTGCGCGCGCGCGCGCACTTTACCGACGGGGGCGCCGGGACGCTCCCTTCTTCATGGTAGTAACAACGTTTCAGAAGAAAAACGGAGACTCCGAGGATCGAAAGGAGATTCCATGGGGCGCCCTACTTTGCATGTCTTTGCGAACCCGAGGAGAAAGGACGCCGAGCGTCACGGCGTGCCGCGGTGAACCGGCAATACGTAGCACCGCGAACGTAGAGCGCAGGACGCGGGACGCATGGAGAGAAATGATAATCCATTCGGCGGTCATAACACAGCACAGCACTGTAAAGCTCACCAGACAAGAAATACGGCCAACCGACCCCCTTTCTCTCACTGGCCCCGCGGCGAACTTACCCCTAGTTATATGCAAACCGCCATCATTCCCTCGGGCCAGTCATAAACTTACTGAATTATATTACGTGGATCACTCCCGTCCTCCCTCTTCCTTTATCGCCATTCCCTTTGCCCCCCTTTATAACCTCTCCTCAAACCGTACCTACTCAACCGCCAAGTCGTAACCAGATTCGGTACCCAGATTCATCTCCCAGTTACGTCAATGCCGGCACACTTTTCCATTCGTAGCTGTCCCTCCCTGCTGTTGTTTTTAATGATTGAAATATAACGAAACATGAGAATCGTCACAATTTTATCAGTTGCTTTTATAATAACAATGTAAAGCTTAATTGTACACGTTACCTTATGTCAATCGGCGGTACAAGGACGAGGGTGGTAGATTCGAGTTTATAATAGTTATAAATATTTTTTTTCATGATTAAAATCATCAAAAAAAGAAACCAATCTCCTTCGAGTAATCGTCAATTTCAAAAATTAATGTTCAATCATTTTAACAAGTACTTTAAATTTGGTAAAATATTTTATATGTCAAACATAACATGAGATTCAATGTGTTTGTAGGTAAGTTTGATTAGGATCCTATGAATTGTTGATACATAAAGAATAGCTCGTGTCACTGTCGCCGATAATATTATATGGTCCCTATACGATTTTTGAATTTTACTGCAACACAATTTCTGCATACAGACGCATATATACAAGTTTTATGTAGCAGAAGCGATAGGTACATTTGTTCAATATATCGTTGTGTTTTTGTTTTTAGTTGGACTTTATTTACGACCGGATAGTGAAGCCACAAATATGCGACGAGATCGGCCGACTCGTTTTGCGTTCGTTCGTTGATTCGTTCACTGGCTCAGTTGAATCATTTCGTATTGCTTTTTATTTTGAAAATAATTTGTAGTCTGTGATGTCCTCTGCGTTTTATCGTCATGCATACAGTCATTCCTGAATTCGGCTAATGAATTCGAGTTAATCGGTGATGATCGATTTATTCATCTACTGATTCGAAATCGGAGATGACTTTCAATGGGAATTTCTAAGCTTTGTATGAATGCTTTGGTCGCACGTATTGTGACCAATTTTTTTAAAATTTATATTGAAATAAAGAGAGCATCGGAAATTATGCGGGAATGAAAATCGATTAATTTTATTCTAATGTTTACTTTTTTACATGCGTATGGATATCTTTTACGGAAAAGTAACATACCCATAATTGAAATATGCAGTACGTCATCATAACTGTACATCGTTATAAATTCCTATTGCTACATCTAAATTTTGCTATTTTCCGAATATTTGAAAATTGAAAGAATGGTACTGCGCTTGTACAAGGGCTTCGCGGGGCTACAATCTCTTTCCACGTCAGGCTGCCCAGCTCAGTCAATTTCTAATCAAGCACTTATAGGAGCATTAGATTATTTAGAAACCCCAAAGTAATAATATTTATGTACATATAAACACCCAAACCCATATTGGCACCAAGAGTTTGTCTGTTATTCTACTCTAGTCTTAATGAATAAAGGCGGCATTTTTTTCTTATTTTCACGTATATCTATACTAAGAGATGTTAGAATATTCATTTTCTTCAAAAGAGGATGCTGACTCTATCATATTGTTTCGTTAATGGTCAAGCATTACGTACCAATGGAAATTTCTTAGACGTACGACAAGTGTAATTCCATCTATTTTTTATTCAAATTTCACTAATTCAAGCATGTATTCAGATTAGGCTTCACTGCTATACAACAATCATTCTTGGTAATATCTACATTAGGCTTTTAACCTTTTCTTGTGACTTTACTCTGAAGTCTCATTTTGTTCTTTTCCAATAATCTAGTAGGTTGGTACCACTTAAAAATTTCATATATTACTATACAGGTATTGTTTTTTTTTTAGCTAAAATCTTGTTTCATTCATTTCTAAGCTCCGCCTAAATATATTTTGATCATCTAAAATATTGCCGTATTTAGCTCGACCCTATTTTATGCCAACAACCACTACAATTTCGTATACTTAAAGTTACAGTATACACTAAAGTTTTGGTGAACTTTGATTTACAAACATGAGTATCGATTAATTTCGTGACGAAAGTTTATAAAGGAGTGCCAATTAACTTTTCCTATCGTAAATATAATCTAATCATGAGGGATGGCAATGAATTTCTTCTTTTCTTTTTTTTTACCTCAATTCTCATTTTTTTCCTGAACACAGTAACGTCGTCGCGCGGCGTCCCGTAGCTCTCTCGCATAATAAATCTCGCAGAGATATTTGTCGGGAGGGTAGGAAGCATTTGTCTACGTTAAGGGGGTGAGCAGGGCGCCGACAACACGGGCGCCTCCATCTATCAGCGGCCTTGGCAAACACATCAATCCACGACTCACGCCACAACGGAGAATTTTAAGGGTGGGAAATGGACGCAGATCGAGAGTCAGATCGAACTTATTTAAATGCAGTCAAGTTATAGGTAGAAGCAAAGATCGTAGAAAATGGATGAATGACGGTCCTGAGGAACCCCTAAACTATCAAGGGGTTTCTCAAAAATTCGAACAACGTGCAACCCCACGAGGGGGATATGACTGCAGAAAGATGAAACGCGCGAGAAATGAAATCGAAGGGTGCTATGAGGCACGCCGATCGCACACTCTGTTGCCGTTTAAACCGCGGAGGGGAGGCTGGAATGTTTAGCATTTTCGGGGCGGGGGCGGGAGGGGCGGGTGGTCGTGCGTCCGCTGATCAGAGTGTAATTAGGCGGTGGTGCGTGGGTAGGCACGTGCTGACAATTCATCGAGGGACACCCCCTCCCCTTGTCAACTGTTCAACCAACTTCATGGTATCGTTCGCACGTGTTAAGCGTGTAAGACATTTTCTACGAGTTATTCGGCTGAACTCTCACCCAATCAGGAGACGGTATTTGATATAAAAAGAGAAGGATGAACGGTAGGTAACAATTATTTCATGATAAGAGGAAGTCGCTGAATCTTTGACAAAATATGTCAGATGATATAGCACTTGACCCTAAAAGGATATGGTGGCGTAACTCGAGTACAAAAATTGTGCTCTTTCGTTCTAAGGTGAACTTCATGATTAAAGTCCTTTTTTGCACTTCTAGATGCACTCTTTCGCTTTTACGACTATACTCGAGTTTTTAAAAAGTTTCTTCATCAATCTCTGCTTTGCTCATTTTTTGAACCTTGCGACATGGTCCGAAACTCCTATTTCATTTTTGAGCCGAATCTTGAACGTATCACGGTTGCTTGATAATACGTACGTTTACATAATTGAAATATCTTTCATAAAAATTGAGCTACGTTCAATTTGAGTCTCTGAAGATCTATAAATCTCTTGATCCACCATTAAACGTCAGGAAAAGATGTCAAAAAATGAATTATGTATTTTTTTTTAACACACGAAATATATATGCAAAGTGTACCAACCCATACACAAAAAATGCTAGGCGTCAGTACTGTTATGTTTCTACGAAAACTTTCGAATAATTTTCTTCTGCCTAATTTCTCTCAGCGAGAAAAAGTTTCATTTTTGAAAGGGGTATGTAATTATATATACTTTCTTTTACAACTTTATGTATATTTATAATTAATCTACTTGAAATATACACTCCCCGTTGGATCTGCATCCTCTGTATATTTGTACCTTTGATTTGCGCTATCCCGTTATTCAATAAAGTTGCAGGGAAAAATGAGACAAGTTCCCACTCCAGCGTGTAATTCTCTGTTCGATCGGATAAGCGTTTGAGGAAAGATAGAGGAAAATCACCTGATAAGTAGGGTGACTTCGTATGGAACGCGTTCAACAGAGCAGCAATAAGGCAAGCGAGTGTGTGACCCTTACGGCTACCTATAGGCAGTCGTGCGCTACCAGTAGCGTCTCTTGTCTGCCAAGAGCGGCGGGTTGCTATAGAGATGCTTAGGCAACCTCATGGCAAAGGGATGGGCAGGAGAGTCACGGGAGGGATAGAGCTGAGGACTGCATGGCAAAGGGAATAGGGTGTAAAGTACAGGAGGTTGAAGGTGGTAGGATGCAGGTTGGTAGGAACACTAAACCACCCTATTTCTCTCACCCTACTTGCACCATGCTCACACGCGGTGCGACACCCGCCGCCACTTATCGGTAGCCTCGTTACGTCAGGGACCTTGGTAACAAGTCATTAGACAGTCGGGCCAGACTCACCGGCGAACCTCTTGCATCCTTCCCACCTTTTCACCCTTTTACGCTCTCACGTATTTGCATTTGCTTTCGCGATCGTAGATCATTAGACTCTGGTTTATTTGATTTTCTGAAAAATTGAACTTTATAGATAAAGCAAGCTCTCTTGTATTATAAGTTTGTGAGAGGTCGCTCTTTTTGTATTTCTAAAGATAGGTCATGTGTTGTTTCTAATGTGGAAATTAGGTGATATTGATAACATGGAGAATATGGTTATGGTTATTAAGTAGTATATATGTTTTTATGCGGTTTTGAAAAACAGTCAAGAAATGTATAGTTGTAGGATGAAATGACATATTTAGCCCCGCATTTACACATCTATTATTGCACCCCTCGTTTTGCACTGGGGTAAATTCGCATTAGTGATTTTTAGCGGTTATATCATCAGTTTTAATTTTCTATAATTGTTTCTTTAAATATCAAATGTCCCGAATTGAATGATAATGATAACAGTGAAGAAACTTTTTTTTTTAATCGTAGCCATAGATTCGACTCAGTCGATTTGTTAGAGATTACAGAAAAAATAGAAAATTGGTAATGCGAACTCGAACAAATTCGTCTTGGGATTAGATTTATGTTTAAAAAATATCTTGCGAAATGATACATATATAATTTACTAAATGATTTTTGGATTGTTATATTGTTATATATTGACTAGGTATTAACACACGTATATACTTACCAATTTACTGAAGATATTGAATATTACAAAACAATAAAATGTACCAAGTGGGATGAAATCTCATATCGCGCATAGTGAAAATGACTATAGATACGAGACTTGAAAGTTCACCGTGCCTAAGGAGATTTTGAAGCTGCACGCTTCCCACAAGGATTTTCCCCAGACGATACTACGCCCACTTTGTGGAAAACCAAAATAACTTAATTAAAGAATTTCCATGAATTCAGCGGTTACCGAGAGGGATACATATTTATGATCTGATCGTTCCCGTGCAAGAAATTTGAATTGAACCAGCGAACTGAAAGCGGCCCCTTTCAAGTCTCTGGAAGCAGAGCTCCGAAGCTTTGCTTCATGGAAAGAAGTTTGTAATTCCTTGAAATATTTTTTACCTAACTAAATTAGACGATACGTCATTTAAATTGTGAGTAACAGTATCTACAGACCAAGAAAGTTATGATTTCATCGGAATAAATATAATCTTATAACATGATTTGTATAATTTCAGAATTCGAAATCGTATACTGTTTATTGAGAGTTTATTTTTCATTTATAATTGAATTTACTATATAAACATTTAAAGAGACTTGTATTGCTTCAGGGGAAATCATACCAGCTAATTACAGTAAGACTATCGTTTAGTCAGAAATCTACTTGTAAAACATTAACAAATTAGGATAAGCATCTTAATGTTGATATTGATTTTAAAAGCAAACATTGTAATGAATTAACATTCTTCAAATAGTTGGCATTTAATAAATTATGATGGGCAATAATTATTAAAGATTTACAATTAATTATCTGTTCATTAGTTCAATTAATGCATAAATACCTATCTCTAATTTCCGATATTACCTAAAAACTGCAAGCGTACGAATTTATTTGCAGGGTGGAATTCTGTTTCATTGATTGAGAAAATTATTTCCGGTGTAATCGATGCTTGGTTCGTCTGGTCCTCACCCATAGCCGATCCAAAATAAAAAATCAAAATGAAAAAAAAAAAAGCAAAAAACCGAGGTCAGGTCAGGTCATATAGAAAAGTGGAATGTGGAATTCCATGGAAGCTGGCTATATCTACTTTGTGCTCCACCCTCTTCCGGTAAAACGAAAGAAAGAGACGAAAGGGATGACGTAGAAACGGCAAAAGAACTGAAGCCTTGACGAAGGGAAGAATAATATGTGTAGACGAAAAGAAGGAAGATGAAAAGAGAACGCTGGAAAAAGTGGATGAAGGTTGGAGGAGAAGGAGCAGAGAGAGAAGCGCGAAGAAGAGAGAATGAGTGAGAATAAGAGAGAGAGAGAGAGAGAGAGAGAGAGAGAGAGAGAGAGAGAGAGAGAGAGAGAGAGAGAGAGAGAGAG
>JARQTH010000665.1:0-10439 GCA_030142595.1 Trachelus iudaicus
GATGACGTCACTTCCGGAAAACGTAGAGCTTACGACGGCAACTTAGCACGGACACCCACCTTCGAAGGCTCTGGAGTATCGGTATTATGTCGGTGCAGGAATCTGTATCCAGAATGCCCACAGCTCTACTACTGTCGTGGTTCCTGGATTGCTGTTGCGAATGCGGTGAAGATTGCCAGTGCGTTCGCGAGGTAGAGGAATCGCTTCTCCTGCCTCTGCGTCATTCTTCTTCAGTCTGGCAATTAAAACATTTCCGCTTCCCGATTTTCTTTAGAACGAAATAGACGCCAAGAGCCAGCATGAAGAGGCCCTGCAGGGAGAACCCAACGATGGTCCAGTGTTGTTGCTGCTGCTTGTTCCTCTTGTGTGTTCCGATCTCCATGATCTTCCGTTCAATGTCGAATAATGATTCGCCGTCTTCATGATATTCCAACGATTGTGGTTTTCCATTAGGTTCCTCCAGTATTGTCGGCAGCATCTCTCCTCCTGGAAGCTCCCCTAGCGATGGTGCTATAAGTGTGACATTAAGGGTGATTTCGGGGGCGTAAAAGTATTGCTGCTGGCTTTCATAAGCCCTAATTCCTGTCAACGTCGTGCGCGTTCGTCCGACGCAATTGGCGCTCAAATGGAATACTCCCGCCCCAATCAATTCTTCTGTAGTGTCGACGATCCCAGGGCAGAGTATATGTACTGTTTCCGGTTGGGCAAGTGAGTACAACCATCCGCCTTGAGCTGGCAGGTGTTTCCAGAACGGACCGTGCCACGGAGTCACACGGACATTGCACTGCTGATAAGCCGACATCGATGGTCGGATCAGCATTTCTATTTCGCATCGTCCATCCACGGATACTTCGAACATAGGTGCTTCTATTGTACAAATATATTTAGAAACCACCTTCACACATGCCGCAATATATAGTGCATCGGCCAGGAACTATGTCCTTCGGTCTTCCGAGATAGCAACGTACGGAGCGGCAGGAGTTATGTAAGCCGATCCTGTCTGGCTCCCTTTCTGTGGCGCCGGCCATGGGTGCATGTAGTAGAGTTGACAACGCGTTCTGTCGAGTAATGGAATATGCAGCACGATGATGAGGCGGCCCTGATGGAACACTAGGTCAGTGTGTATTAACCGTGCCAGGATTTCTCCCCTTAACGACTCCACGGGCAACGGAAACTCAAATTCTGGTGCTTGAAGTTGTATTTCCCGGGAAATAGCCGTTAACTGGTCCGTATGCAGGATCGCCGGATCATATCGTCCATCTCGCGCTGCAGAGATCACTCGAAGATATTCCTCACCGGCCCTTACGTATTGTTCTAATTTTAATTGAGCCTGAGACGCGAATCTTGATAATTCCGCGTTAAACTTTACCTTTGCGCTTTCCTTGTCCAGGGTCTGTAGCTGTTTCCAGAGCCCTTTTACTCCGTCATACAATTCATTGACTCTTCGGGACTCACTTACATGATCCTCGTGGACTTGTTGTAGCCGTGACGCCGTGATATGCATTTGTTTACCTATTAATTGCGTTAGGTTCGTCTGGTCAATGAATAAGCGATCTGTCTGTGCGTAAATATACTCCGCGTCCTCTTGATTCATGGTTCCGAACAATGATTTGCTAAGGGATCCGATGATACCCAGAGGCAGTGATCGTCTTTTCATGGAACGCAAGGGCTCACGGTCTGTCATGGATGGAAGTTCATGTGCGACCGCCGCATGCCCTAACTCACTCACGGTCATTTTGGCGAGCTTTAATCGTTCACGGATAAGGTCAGGTTGTAGGAGTCCATGGCACGTCTCTAATGAGTTCATTTCCTGACAAGCATCTAGTGCGTTATTCAACTGCGTACCTATTTCAGGAAAATGGTTTTTGAATTTTTCCACCTCTATGAATACGCTCACTCGCCAATCCACATGTTGTAGGCGTAGGGAAGTCACTCTCTCTTAGTATAGTCCAGGAAGATCTTTTATCGCAACATTCTGGTGCGAGTTTTGGTCGTTTAGGCTTCCTCCCACCGGAGTCGCAAGGCTTAGAATCACTGTTACCCAAATCCTAATCATGCTCTTGGTTGGGTTTTCTAGCATTCCTAATTTCACTCCAGCGTCACGATTGGGACGTCTAGGTCGATTGTTGGTTCTGTTGATGAAGGCGGCCCTGGATGGACTGGTGGTCCGTCTGCCACTATCGGCTTTACCACTGCTACGGGTTTCCCCTTATAGTGTTCCGTTATCTCGATGCTTTTCGATGAGCTACCGATCCCGCTCGGCCTTATGATGTCCCTATATTGCCCTGGACTTTCGGTCCAATTATCACGCCGTTTCACTCTGCCACTTACTATAGCTTTTGCTAGGTTAGGTTAGGTTAGATTAACGAGCAGCAGACGTCTGAGCTAGAATTTAATAGACTGACGTGGACTCGGTTGCACGGTGCATTCTTTGGAATTCTAGGGCACTAGGACTGCTCCCAGAGCAACAGCACTACTTTTGACGAAGTTCAGATCGTAGCCTAAGTTCACTTCGAATATCGCGGACCCGTGTAATAATTGGGACGATTCCCATTCGTGACGAACTACACCGCTTTGCACTGACTCTATTTCTTCAATTTCCTCAATGTTGAGATGTATGTAGCGGACCATCGAAGTGTTCAAGTATGAAGAGACCGATTCGACTAGCGAGTTCCGTGCAGTCGGTAAGACTACTGATGACTGAACTCCCAAGAGCACAGAGACTGGCTCCTAGGGTAGTCTTTTTGGCGATTCTTTTTCCCACATTCCGGACGAGCGATGGGTGACTTGTCTCGTTATCATCACGTCCTGGACCTCGTATTTCACCCAGAATCTCCAGGTTACGGATGCTCGTCTTGGCAAGACGTGGGAAATTCCTCTAGCCGCGGTCCTCACGGTTTCGTATATTTCCGATGTCACTTGTTCATTATTCTTCCCACATGTAATGCATGAGAAAACTTGGAATTCGCTAATCCCAAAGTCTCCTATCAGTTTCCAGCACTCATTCTTCCGATCACTCTATTAAATTCACTCATACGACAATTTTACGGCATCGACATGTTTACGAAATATATGACCATTCGGCATTTTCAATATTACATTACTTCTATCGGTTATGTCTATTATAGTATAGGGTCCATAATATTGACCATCAAACTTACCCTTACGCACCTCCTTTTTCACCCAGACCTCGTCACGTATTTGGCCTGCAAATGGACGGGCCTTCTCGTCGTAATATCGTTTAGAATTTTCCTTAGCCTTGTTGATGTTTTCTCCTGCGATTTTTCGAATTTCCGATAGTCGTTTTATCAATTCTGATGTAAAGGAGTTATAAGTAGGCAGTTTGATCTCAGTAGGAAACTGACTTGGCAGTCTCGGTAATCTTCCGTATACTATTTCATACGGGGTGAAATTCGTTGCCTTATGGACACAGGTGTTATAGGATAATTCGGCGTATGGTAATAGCCTATCCCAATCGTCGTATTTTCCTGTGTAATGTTTGATATATTCTGTTAACATGATGTGACTTCGTTCTAGCGCACCATTCGTCTGGGGTCTATATCCGGATGTTGTGAGCTGTTTAATTTTGAATATTTTTGCAATTTCGTGTAAGAGGCTGCTCGTGAATGCGGCTCCCCGGTCGGTCAATATTGCCCGCGGAGCTCCGAATTGACTTATAAGCCGTCGCGCTATCGCTTCGGCTATGGTGGTGGCCTTTAGATCTGGGATCGGTTCTGTCAGACAATACTTCGATAATTGATCCTGCATAGTTAGGATATGTTTATTTCCGTGCGGAGTAGTGGGTAGTGGCCCTACGGTGTTCAATGCTACTTTATTGAAGACGTCCGCAGGTGTATCCGTGATTAACATTGGTTCCCGGGTCTTGACTCGTACGAGTTTCTGCTCCTGGCAGCTCTTACAACGCCTGATGAAGTTTTGTATATCATTACGGAGTGATGGCCAATAGAATCTTTCGCGAATTTTACGGTAGGCTTTCGTTACTCCCCTCTGTCCGCCCATCAGGCTTTCGTGGAATTCGCTCAAGATGGCATTCCTATCCCCGGGCCTTGGTACTTGGATCTTGCCGTAACAAATGTCACTGCGACCCCCGAATTCGCAAATAGATCGTGGATTTTGTCGACAAGCTCGCTCGCGGGCAGGCAGTCTGCATGGTCTCCGGCACGTGATATTCGAATAGATTTGACATTGTTACGTTCCAGAACCTTCTTTAACTTGTCCAGTCCCTTTAAAATGTTTTCTACTTCGATTTTTTCGAAGTACCGGGCTTTTATGACTATGCTGTAGATCTTATTCTTCCCATAAGGAGTGACAGCGATTTGTCCCACCTGTAAGTTTGCTTGCTTAATTGTGTCCGCATCTATTCTTCCCAAATCCGAGAGTATTTTTCCTATCGGTGTGCTGAGTTCCCCGTCCGCGGATATGAAATGGACGTAATTATCGGGTTTGTACGTTAAACATTCCCTGGTTCCGACGACGGGGTTATGGATCTTCCTCTCTTTCCCTTTTTCCCCGTTCTTTTGTTAATTTTCACTTCCCGATGTTGATGCTACCGCGCACAAATCATGGTCGCTGATAACGTTCGATTTCGGTGGTTCGTTACACAGAGTCGACTCTTCCTCTTCCGGTAGTGGGGTGAATATCTGCCTCGGTACAGAGTTAAAAGGAAACGGAGTTGATCGTGCCGTGGGAGCCATATCTGTTGCTGGTAACGAGAACCTTACTTCTCGCGGGCGCCCTACTTCCTTATCGGTCCCACCGCCGTCCTGCTTCTCTAGTGTCGCCTGGCCGCTCCGGTCCATATCGTGCGTAAATTCGTCCCCGGCAGGGAGAACGAGTTCATCCCTGGATAGGCTTACTCGACGTAGAAGTTCGTTTTCTGATAACTGCGGGACGGTGTTGGTGAGTTTCTGGATGCGCCTTTCGAGTACAATATCCTCCAGCTCATCATCGTAAGGATCCATTTCCTCGAACTTCTCTCGCACTTCCTCCGGTATTGAGTCTCCGTCGGAAACTGTACCAAGTACGACTTCAACGTTTTTGTCGTTTTGAGCCGGAGTCGCTTCCTTATCTTGGAACTTTTCTTCCAGGGCACGTAGGGATTCGTCAAACTTATTGAATGATTCCTGAAGTTGTCTAGTTAATTCTCCGGTGTTATCCATGGAAGGTGCCTTAGTAGCCTGCAACTCCGGGGCTGTTGTTTGGGAATACCCCTCAATATGCCTCTTTGTCCTAATAAAGGGTTCTGCTGCCTGAACCTGCCCTTCAAATACGCTATCGTCCGAGTCGTCGTCAACAGAACTCAGATTAACAACAACGGTGTCAGGTGTCTTGGCGGTCAGTGTAGCGCTCGGCCTTGCTGATGGCTCGGGGTCAGTGGTTTCAAGAGGCAATTCCGCGGGAGTCAGCGGGCGCCTCGACGGTACGAGAAGCGCAGGCAATGTGCTGCGATGCAGTCTTTGTATCGGCGGATCGGATGCCTCAGTACTTGACTCATCAGTTTCCGATATTGTGGGTACCGCAGGAGTAGATTGCTTGCGAGAGCGCGTCATCGTAGCAATGCCACTCGGATTTTGGGTCGCAGATAATCTGGGTACTCCTGCGCGCTTAGAGGGGCCCGGTGGCCTCCCCCGCCCTTTTGTTTTCGTTACATTTGCTTCCCCACGTGCTGAGGTCGTCACATTACTCGAGTTTATCGGAAGTACTCTTTTGGCGGTGTCGCTAGTAGAGCACTCCGAGCTCGATTCCCCTGAAATGACTGGGTTTCGGGAAAGCGTGTCCGCGTTGACGTTCAATTTTCCGGCCTTGTACACAAATTCATAGTCGTACCTTCTCATCTTCCATTTCCACCGCGTGAGCCGTTTCCCAGGATCGTCCATAGTCCCTATCCATTTCAATGGTTCATGGTCGCTTACTAGCTTAAACCCTCTACCATACAGATAGGTATTAAAATGTTCTGGAGTCTATGATCGCTAGGCATTCTTTATCGGTTGCCGAATAGTTTCTTTCGGCCTTTGTTAGTACCCTGGAATGATAGGCTATCGGTAAATCTTGCACGTCATGTTCTTGCGACAGTACTGACCCTATGGCAATGTCTGAGGCGTCTGTGGTCAAAACAAATTGTTTATTCAAGTCAGGGTACTGCAATACCGGTTCCTTGCATAAAGCTTTACGCAGATCGCTGAAGCTGCTCCTCTGTGTAGGTCCCCAAGAAAATGCTAACCCCTTTTTTAACAAATCAAATAATGGCTTTGCGAGAGCTGAGAAATTTGGAATGAACCGACGGTAATAACCAGCTAAACCCAGGAACTGACGTACGTTCTTCTGTGTTTTCGGAGTAGGAAATCTTTCTACTGCTCTTAATTTCTTTGGGTCCATTCTCAACCCATCCCGACCTACTATATGCCCTAGGTAAGCGACCTCTCGACGGAGAAATTCGCATTTATCTGGTTGCAAGGTGAGATTAGCTTCTTCCAGGCGCCTCATGAGGCGTCGAACCTTGATTTTGTGCTCCGTCAGGGATCTTGCAAACACCACAATGTCATCTAGATACACAAATAATTCCGTGCCTTGAAGACCTGTCAGTACGTTATCCATTAGCCGTTGGAACGTGGCAGGTGCGTTCTTCAATCCCTCGGGCATCCTAGCATACTCGTAATGCCCGTTCATGGTGGAAAAAGCAGTTTTCGCTCGATCCCCTTGGTCCATGGGAATTTGTTGAAATCCGCTGGCCAAATCAAACGTTGAAAAATACTGTGCCTGCCCCAACTGGTCCAATATATCCAGTATATTAGGCAGGGGGTAAGCGTCAGATACCGTTCTTTCGTTGAGTTTACGGAAGTCTATCACCATTCGCATGCGAGGACGGCCCTGAGAATCCGGTTTCTTAGGCACTATCCACACGGGCGAATTATACGGCGATTGTGAGGGAGTAATTATCCCATCGCGCAATTTCGTTAATACTTGTTGGTCAATCTCATCCCTATGAATTACCGGGAATCTATACTGTCTTGTATTGATTGGCAGGTCATCAACAGTTGGAATTCTATGATAGACACACTCCGTGCATTGCAGCTTATCGCCTGGAAGTTTGAATCGATCCGGATATTCCTCGATAAGTTCACAAACGTGGTTCTGTTCCTCTTGGTTGAGGTGACTAAGTCGCAAGGCAGATAAAATTGCGTCTACATGATCTATTGGGAGAGCCGCGTCTACGTCCGTTGAGTCGGTATCCTCGAGCTCCGATTTCCCATCGGGACTACAGTAGGTGAAAGGGACCAGTTCTTGAGCCCCTAGTTGGATTTCCACATCCTCATTCGAGGTATTAATTGCCATTACGTGGCACTGGTCATTAGTCTGTGTGACAAGGGCTTCACCTAAGAATAGTCCTTCCGGTGCCTTGACTCGAGACAGATAACCCTATTTTAAGTCTTTATTTATCACTTCTAACGTTACACGTTGACGCGTGCAAGCTCGAATCCGAAGGACACGATTAGATTATGTTGTTAATATCCACTTTACCGCGTACAAGTTGGTGTCGACGAACGGTTTAGGTCGAATGGGGTCACTTTGAGTAACCACAGTATTGTGGTTGAACGAAATCTCCGCCTTTTCCTCGCGAAAGTACGGCTTCCAGATTATGGCGTCAGCTTCCAATGGCAAATCGTACATGACATTCAACTTTGTCGGCTTGTCTGTGAAATGAACTAATACGGTACCAAAGGTTAGTATTTCCTTTTCAGCGATTCCTGAGACTTTAATGACCTCGCCCGTATTTATCGGCTGATTTTCTTCTATAGCCCGTAAGTAGTGGGTGGTGCACTATGGAGACCCCCACTCCTATCCCCACTCCTTTTCCCCCACTCCGCGGCTCTGGCTGCCGTGGTGCACGGTGACAGGTGCGGGCTGAGAGGGGGGATGGAGCGCAGGGGCCGTCATAGTGCACTGCCGTTTATTATTATTATTTTAAATTTCCGCCTCCGAACCGCCGTTTGCATGCAATTATCATTTATATAATTATAGCTATTTACTCACCAGGCTGTATGCTGCGCTACCGTACACATCGCGGTGCTCAGCGTTAAAAAGGGGCACACTTATAATGTATTCGGACCGGGTCACTATTGGCGCAATTGCAATGCCTTCGCCCCAGGCCGCCTGCAACATGGGAAGGGCCCCTCAACCTCGATATTTTCAAGTCCGCGCAGACGGCACTCTATTTGCAATGCCGGTGCAACACAGCAAAGAGGCTCTGCGTAATACAGATATTGGCCCTCAATAAAAATGGTTTCATTAGTATCCACCAGCAGAACTTCTGAATAGCCGTCCTCGTCGGCACTGATAATTTCAGCGCGGTCCACGTATACGATCTCACTATAATACACGGCATATTAGGAGATAAGTCCTGTTCAATGGGTTCTCCCCTGCGCTGCACTATATAAATATCGTATAACCACTCCTTTAGTTGACGATACGCAGCCCTCATTTCATTGGTCTGAACTATAATTTTTGCTTGGTCCTCTATGTGAACTATTTTGCACCAAAAATCGAGTCCAGAGCATAGCAATCGTATCGCAGGAACATTGTTCAAATTATTATTACATAATGCGCAAAAATACTTTCAAAAATTTACAGAGCGGATACGATTTTTGATGCGGTCGCGGCGCGTTATGCAGAGAGACTAAAGGTCGAGGATACTGCGCTAAGAGACGCGTAGACAAATATTCTGAATTGCGAGCATATACAATTAATGAGCTACTCGTATCAATTTCATTGTGCAGCTGCAGGCATCGCGCGTACCTCTCATGACAGGGTAGAAGTAGCTGCAAAAAGAGAAGGCTGAATTGAAAAACAAAATGTGAAGACGCTTCAGAGTTTACAGTACATGCTCTATGTATATTGTAACGAAAGATTTTAACGAGAAAATAGACAAAAACGGTTCTCTATGACGCGACACGATCTTTCGCTGACGAATGACTCGATACTCTCTCCGAATTTCCCGGGACTACACGATACGAAATATTCTGAATCCTGTAAAATGCCAGATGGGCGCCAGACACATCGTTGTGTCACGATAACTACAGAAACTTCCCGGAAAATATGAAAAGAGGTCCGACTACGGACCCATGAAATTGAGAACCCATGAAATTCAGTAACAGAAAACATAACATATTGGCCCTTTTATTCTGGGACTTCAAATAATATAAACTTAACAATGTAACAGTTTCAAGAATGAAAATTAATATCACGCGATACAAGGTCCTCTACGGGACACGTGAACAATACTCGCGATAGCATAGATAAATACGACAAAAGATACACAAGTTTCAAGAGAACGCGAAAACAGAAAATATCTAACATGGATTAACGGATAGATAATACGTGAACCCACGAGACGCGTGGAACACGGATTCGCTTAACAGTTATCCAGGGTCACAGAGGTATTAATCTAAACTCAATAATACATTTCGAAAATACAAAATTTTAAACGGAAGGCACGGAATCTTTTCCTGGCTGGCGAAACACGAACATCTCCTAGGCCGAAACCGGGAGGAATAAACGAAACAGATCGAGACGTGCCAAGGCACGGAAGCCAAGATAGAAAAGATTTCGCCCTTTCGACAAAAGTGCTTACCTAGGCGTTACATTTCGGTACCAATGCGAGACAACTACTTTAGCGCGACCGGCCAAGACGGCTAACGAAAAACGAATGACGATACGCTAGCGAGATCGCTACCTGCACGGTCCTAGACAATAAAGTAGTGCCCTTTTCGGCCAATCATCGTCGCGGAAGAATTACTCACTAGTATTACTACGCACAAATATGGAAGTATGCCACTGGACTCAAAATATAAACTATACAAAGTTACTTTAAAATCAATATATCACCAATAACTTCGTGGTCGCCACTATACGATACACGGGAGGTCGGTCCAAAATGTTAAAAGCAAATCCCGTTTACAGTCTAAACCGGCGGTATGACGTCACGTCCAATCGGTTGACCCGGGATCTTCGAAATTGTCACTAACTCGCTGACGTAGCTTCAGGGTGTCCAATTTGCTCTGGTGGTGATCTTCGTCCGGATCAGGTCGGGACGGGTAGGTAGCGGAGTTCGCGAATCTCACGCCGGGGTAGCTCCTGCTCCCATCCTCTTTGGTACCGTTGATGATCCTTCTTCGGGACATCGGTACCGGTCGTTACGAGAAGACGAAAAGGGCCATGGTGATAGCTTCCTCGATGCCGACCCCCTAATCAAGTCGGGCATCGTCGGCGACGGGGTGGAGACGTCTATTGATTTTGGATTGTCCTCCACGCTCCCAGCTGTAGCCTCGTGGTGATCCTCCTCCAGCGACATGAAGATGTTGGATGTTGCGGCCGAATTTATAACGCATGAAATGGTTTTACAAAAGAAATTAACCTACTAA
>JARQTH010000666.1:7225-37248 GCA_030142595.1 Trachelus iudaicus
AACTAAAGAATACTGGTGGTTAAAAAAAGATGCCAAACACCTTGATGAAATCCGACGGAGAACCTTCAGGAAATAATAGACCCTCGGGAAGAAAACTTACGACAGGTACCTGAATTAGGAGCCCAAGCATAGTGTGATTGATAATTAATAATATATTAATAAGTCTGTAAATATGTACTGTGACGAAACTTTTTCCGGATTTTATCCCAACATCGACTACCCGAGCCGTTCGTAGCAAACAGCTGATATTCCGTCGACAGTATAATTAAGGTCTATCCCCCTAGAATACGATACCGAAAAATTTACCGATAGCGAACTAGGAAAATGGTAGAGGGGCAGGGATCCACCTAGGTGTTGGTGAGGGAATTGATTAGGAGAATGAGAACCTCGGAATAGAAAACAATAACAGGTGTTCTTTATGTAGGACGATTAAGAATTTCGACAAGTAACCAATAATAATATCGAAATAAAGGAAAGAAGTAAGATCGATGATTTATGATAATTAAGGTAAATCCAATGCAATGTAAAATAATTCCTTTTCGAAACATAGTCTACGATACGTGAGCTCTCGAGAAGCGAGACAAACACAATAAAATACACGCGTCCTCGAGATGCGAGAACTCGCGGATTCTTTCTGTTAGGTCTCCAGGGTCACGAGACTTTTGCGCTAAGAAAATATTAAAAAATTAAGGAATAATAGTTTAATATAGACATATAGGCAATACATGGAATCTTTTCCACGTTAGCGATACAGAAATCATCCATAGGCGGAGCCTTGGGAAAAATACGAACGCAAACAACGACACTAAAGTTAGCTGTATGGAAAAGATTTCGTGACTCGTTACAAGATTCTTACCGGTATGATCGAAACTACTGCAGCTACAAAATTCGCACCCGACCACGGTGGTAACTCAAACAAGAATGTTCTACACGCAAAGTTCACAGTAGGGCTGGCACTCGTGTCCCCACTAACAATCAAAAGTAGTGCCCTTAAATAGCCAATAAGATCCTCGGGAGGATTTACAATACCCGTATTACTACGCCGTTACAAAAGTCATGCCGTTGGAACTATTCCTCAATAATATAAACGATATAACACTAGAGTGACATCTGTGGCTCAATCGCCTTACCCCCCTACGAAACGGACTTCGAAAATATTCAATAGATGCCGGAGCCTTCCTGTAAGTGTAGGGATTCGTAGCAAATCACCGACACAATATCGCATTTATTCTTCTTTCGCACAGTTGATGGGACACCAAAAGGGTTTTGTATGTATTATGTTTGTTTATTGAAAACTGCTTACAAAAAGGCTTATGTTTTATGTGTGTCGTAACGATCAGTCCAGACTCTTGTGTTATTACGCTAGCCTTGGCGCTGTCATCGCCCACGCTACCTAAAGGTCTGTACACAATCCGAGTCGTAAACGCTTGTGCTGACCCCACATAAGCAACGATACACGATACTCGGAAGGACGGCGAAAATTAAAAGTTCCAATCGCGGACTAAACGCAACACTTTGACATCCTGGTCATCTGCTCGCTAGCCACACGGAACATAGTCACATCCTCGCTGACGTACTCGGGGTGTCCAGTGGCCTCTGGTGGCGATGAGATTCCGGCCCTGTCCTCGACGATATTGGCTGGGATCCTGATATCTTCGGTAGGTCTGGTCCTTTCTGCCTTCCTTGGCAAGCCAGTGGTGGTGCCTCCACTCTGGGGCCCGCGGATTCTCCAGCACGAGGAGACTTGCGGAACTCGAGAATTCCTCGTCTTCGGTACTAGTCCTAATACTCGGGACTGTCGATATCGGCGATACAAAACGACAGGTGAGGTGGAGTCCGTGGCGCAGTCCTTTTGGGGTGACCCTCCGTCTTCTTTGTCGCGTAGGGTCCCTCATAAGGTGGAGTGGTCAGGTCGACACGGCAACTCTCCACGTTCCTCGGCGTAAAATCTGCTTATCCTACTTCGTGGCTTCAAGTTGTTATCAAGAAACTATTAACTTAGTGTTTCCTAATCAGCCTATGACCCTGGAGCTCCTGGTCGGTTGCGTTATATTTATTGGAAAAGGGGCGTAAATGCGTCCCGAAATTGAAAAACGAAAGTTATTACTACGGGACTTTTGTGAAGTCCAAAAATAACGTCACAGTACATATGTAAATAAGCAGCTTACCACAGATTCATCCTACCACACTCCAATATTCCTCATGACCTCCTCCCAAAAGTGACAGATGTTTTTTGTACCAATCTATTTTACACATCTGACGAAAAAGAAGTTACCTTAAAATTAAATACTAAGCGTTTATTCAAAATGTTGACTTAGGATAAATAAATAAAACAAAACTATAGCGTGATACTTGGTGAGATTTACCAGCTTTAAGTATGATTATGCATAAATTTAAGTCTTTCTGTTGTGATTTTTAGGCTTAAGTAAAAATGTATACGAGATTCTGGATGCAACTAAAATAGTACATTATGATACAAGTGCGGGAAGTTGGTGATTCCTGACGAGTGTGGCGTTTGCCGCCCAAGCGATGCGAGGGTGACAAACGCCACACGAGTATATGCACCAAAAAGAAGCACGAAATGGTCGACTCTTTATGAGTTCAGAGTGTGCGGGAATCATAATATTCCTGCCGTAGAATTTTCCCGCACGATATATCGTGCGGGAATGCTATGATTCCCGCACACTCTGAACTCATCAAGAATGGACCATTTTGTGCTTGTTTTTTGGTGCGCAAACTGTATACTTCCCGTACAGCGTTGCAAAAACAAATTTAAAAAAAAATAAAAAAAATTAAAAAACCTATTGAGCCGTTCTTATATGTGTATTTTTAATAAATCATTGTATACAAATGTTGTTTAATCACTTGACATACTACATAATTACTAAAAAAAATTTTTTAAGTATATGATATAATATTCTAATACAAAAAATATAGCACAGGACAATAACTCTATCCTTACGTTTAAAATAAATCAAATTACTCGACTCGTATATTGAGTCCTCAAGAAAAAACTAACCTGCATTAACATTGGCATGAAGAACATCCGGTTCCTTGAGGAAGTCGTATTGTCTAACAGCAGAGTACCAGTAAGCAGCGACATCCTGCCCAGTGACGTCACCAGGAACTGCACCGCCAGGACGACAATATAAATTTTGACCGACCTCCCGATCGTTTCTGTAGTAAAATGTGTTCGTGTGCGCTAGATGATTAGCCCAAGTTTGAGCATATTCGCATAACTGTAATAAAATTATGATAAATCATAATACATTTTCATGGGGTCCCTATCAGTTTCCCGAATTCCAAGATTTCCAAACCGTCATCTTCCCGTAAGTTTATTTTCACGACCGCTCAAGCGTTCGAATTATCATCTTCCCGAAATAGACATTTTCGAATGGTCATTTTACCAAATGTTTATTTGCCCGAACTCTCATACTCCCGAACGCTCAAGCGCTCGAATCGTTATCTCACCAAAATGATGATAACATTTTGTGATTTCTATTATTCGGGTTGTTGAAAAATGTATTATTACTTTTAATTACGAAAACGTGAAAAGTTATTTTCGTTATTTAAAACAATTTTCCGGATTACTTTCGCGAGATACGCATGAGAACCTCGGCCTATAACCCGTTGTACCGATGGCGTGTCGATCGGTTGCCATGTCGTGGCCACTGACAGCATTATTCGAGCAAACGGCTATTTGCGAAAATGTGTATTTCGGTAAAATGATAATTCGAACGCTTGAGCGTTCGTGAAAATAAATTAACGGGAAGATGATCGTTCGGGATTTTGTTCTTTCAAGAATATGACGGTTCGGGAATCTCGGAGTTCGGGAAATTGATAGGGATCCCATTTGCATGAATAAAATCTACATAACCTAGAAAAACTAATGGTACAAAATGAACTAAAAGCATTAAGAACCCAAGGTCGAGCAAGGAATTCTGTATAATTTTATCGGGTAATTTAAATACTCAGTTGTGACGTCATTTCCTCTCATGCCACGCGTACTGATCAATTCACCCGAGTCCTGTATAAACGTACAGTATTTCTAATGTCAAACTTTATTGAGGCTGCAAGCATAGTAATTTGACTACTATTAATGGAAGTTTTATTTACTGGGAAATAATATAAATTTTATTCATAACCGTGACGTTCTTTGTAAATATAATTTTGTCTTAATAAAGATACAAGGAATTATTTAATAATAATATTTAATTATACTTCAAGACTAGCACGAAAGAGTTTTTGAAAAATATTTACCTGAGGTGACATACTCAACGGCGGAGCATTATGACGTTGTCTATAAACGTTATGCCAGCATAAGCATTCCGTGATGAATTCACTGTCTCTCCAGTCGGTTTCAAGGTCACTGCTATCGTGAGCTATGCTCATTGGTTTGTTGCTTAGTATCTGTAAAAAGCCAAATATTCTTCCACATTGTACAGATTCATTTGACTAATTATTCAACAATTGAAATATTTGTAAAAATTATAAATCAAATATTTGTCAAAGTACATACTTTTGCAAACCTTTTACCTACATAAATAAGCTATTTAAATTCTTTTTGCATTGTGATTATTATATGTCCACTACATTCTGCAGTAGCAAACTTATTGTGTCAGTCCTACTTCCTTCAAACAACCTGAGACTTGACAAAGTCCAAATCAAATGCATTTTCATTTGTGCAAAAGATTAGAATGGGAAGTGGGATTGTAAAAGGGAATTCATGTAACGTGTAGCAGTAAGTGACGTACCTACAAGATCTTCCACTCGCTATCTACAGTAAAATATGTAGAATATTAGAGAATATAGGAGCATGTTGCATATCTATGTATACACGATTGGACAGATATCCTAGTGTGGCACGATACAATTTCTCGGGAAGGTAAGAGATTAAAGTTATATCGATGGTGCTATCTCATTTACACACCAAAGGTTCGCGTGTTGATCGCATTAACATTGAGTTCTAGGGGATTTTATCGACAATGATATTATTTTGTCGTGTATGTATTGTTCGTCTGATACCCTTAAGGCTGTTCTTCTCCAGACGTGCAACGTTTGAGAAACTATAAATCTTATAAAAAATGTATTGATGTTATGCTTATTAATTAAATATATGTGTGTGTGTAACTAGTGTATTTAAACATTATAAAAGTAATCTTTAATATTTCTGACATGTTCTTGAGATACCATTTTACATTTTGAAGACAACGTTTATATATATCTTGTTTTAATAGTACTATTTTAAGTAAGTTGCCGAATAATTAAAGTTTAATGATTTGTTAAATAATTAAGTATCAAAATATTGGATATAGTTTACATAATTGGAGTTAATATTCCAAGCGTTGAAGTTATTTGTACATACAATGATCTTTGATTTTGTCTTTTAATTTTTTGATGGCACAATATATCAAGAATATGTTTTGTTTCACGTTTTTTGAAGTGTCATTAATTTGACATTTAATTGATTATTATTTATGTTAGATTTATTTGAATATTTTGTGAGTTTTGGTATTGCAAGACAAAAAAGGGGGACACTGTCGAAGTTGAATTAATGTAGCCTAGATCAAAGATAAACTTATGACAAGGACTGTACTAGGGTTGTAGTGATAGTTGCGGTAATGGCCACTAGGCGGCGAAAGGTGCATAAGTTTTCTCGAACGTAGTCCACTATACTGTTGGTTAGTATATAACGCAGTATGTGAAAACTTACAAATGTACTTGCTTCGGCAGTACATATACTAAAATTGGAACGATACAGAGAAGATTAGCATGGCCCCTGCGCAAGGATGACACGCAAAATCGTGAAGCGTTCCACATTTTTTTTTTCTAATGAAATATTTACATCTCAATTACATACAATTATGATCTATAAAGATGTACAACATCTAGATTTAAAAATGTGCTCACCAAATGACCGTAAAATAATAAAAAGTGACAGTCTCGGTGCAGCAAAACAAATGAAGTTCTTTAGTTTGAAGGCAGGAATTTCAGTGATGACTGAAGGCTATCTTAGTAAAGGTTATCCCCTATTCATAACAGCCGAGATTTCTTTGAAAGGCTTCTTTTTGTAGCTCACCCTGTATCCGTCACTTCATTTCTTTTTTACGTAGCCTGAAAACCCTGCCTAAACTTTATAAAAATTTCACGGCCACATAAGCTTTCTCAGTTTCTCAATATTTGAGGTTACGCCAACCTTATTTCAAATGAAAGAACACAATATAAGACTGCATCTTGTATCATGATAATCATTGCAGCTTTTAGAAAAGGTGTACGTAACATCATGTTGCATCAACAAGATGACGTTCCAATACAAAATATCGATATCACGTGTTTCAGTGCAGTTATAATAATAGTCATTGTGGAACCAATCATCCTAATTGATCGATAGTAATTTACATAAATTATCCTTCAAATCTATTAATTTATTTAATTAAGAGATTAGTATTCAGAGTTATTTTTTGTGTTACACTAACTGCCCTGTTAATTTTTTATTTGAAAACTACCTATAATATTTATGTATATGTATAGTACATGAAGTGAAGTGTAGTCGAAGAGTTCACCCTGGTTTGAGTACTCTGCGAACAAGGTGTAACGCACTTTTGATTATCTTATTATGAAAGCACGGTTCAATTTACAAGCTCGTATGTAACTACATATATATACATGCATGCATGCGGATGCACGAATTTGCATTCCTATATGCATATCCATATATACGTATGCACATGATTGAGTCAATTTGTCATTAGGGTAGCCAAAAGCATTTCAATAGCTGCTATCCATATTCTTCGTCAAAGCTCTCACTATGGACCACGATGGTTTAGTATCATGGCATATGGGTTTGTGCTTTCATTGCAATAGTACTTTACTCCATACCAATTTTTATAGTATTTTGAAAATCGGTAGAATCTTTGAAATTTTTTTTTTATGAAGACAATAGCAAAGTTATTCATTCTAATTAACTTACTATACATTAATTTTGCATAATGTGTGACAGCGGAATTTCAAGGAAATAATTATAATACCAACTTGAAGAAAAATAATAATGATATTATCTGAAAGGAAGATTCTGTATAATATTTCAATTTATAAAAGAAGATCAAGTAACTCGTAGCACAACTTTGTTCTTATATAAGTATCGGTAGCTGGAGTCGCCTTGTGACCGTGAGTCGAAAAATCACGTCAGAATACTATATAAATACTATTTCATTAGTAATATATAGAATACTAGTCAAAAGTATTGACACAATGCAGTACTAGGGCAAATTTCACTGCGCTGATGCTTTTGACCAGTACTGTACGTGTGTAGTATATTAGCACCTAGGCGGACTTGTCAGTTAATGGGGAACCAGACCTGTAACGCTTAGCGTGGGTGTCGTACTAGTCGCTGGTTCCTGTAATAGCCGAAATTTTCCAATGTTTATACTATGTAAGTATTCAGCTATGCATTTTACTTAATATTAATGATAAAAATGTCGATTGGATACGAATTTTGGACAGTAATCCAATTGAAAAATGAACGTTGAAAGCGTGCTGCTTCGTTGAATGATAAAAAAACTAAATCTTCTTGAGAGATATGTATACGATGTTTCGACGGTTTATGTAAAGTAAGTTTCATGGGCCTTGCACTGTACTGGATTAATTGTTATCACGAATTAAACTGTTATTTCTAATTTAATTTAAAATGTTATGTGAATTCACAAATTTTTTGCTTTAGTTGTTAATATGAGGCTATGATTATTGAGATATTGACATACGTCATTTGTGTATGGACATTTATTTATTTACAAATTAATTTATTATGATCGAAATAGCAATTTCAATGACAAAGCTTCGATAACATAAGTTAAATACTTCTTCGATTGACGACAAACTCTGAGAGTACTTATAGAAGTACTCTACAACTGACGATTCCGAAATACAGAGGTTAGAATTTCAGTTTGATATAAACTGTTGAAAACTTTATTATTTTTATGAACAACCACATTTCCGACATCCGCCCTGATTTTCTCTATTTTCCACAATTTATAAACACTCGATATTTATATTATTTATTAAGTAAAATATATTTCGACGATAGTGCCGTTCGAATATCCCGCTACTGTGAAAATCAGCGACTAGTACGATACCTACCATGAGCTTTACAGGCCAGGTTCCCCATTCATACGGAGTCTATTAAGTATGTACCAGACTTGCAATTGCATTCTTTAAAAGATGTTTCATATGAAAGTATTCATATTCACAATCCTTATTCGATACGTATTTTTCTATACTCTTACATAATAAGTTTCTATCCCTTAGAAACTTGCTTTGAAAAACTTTCAATGTGAATCAATAAAGTTACCCTTAAAAGTTTGCAGTGTATCTTTGAAATTAGGTTAGGATACGGAAAACTAGAAGTCAGATAGTAAAGGTAGTTATTATGTGGAAAGGAAATGTGGCATCTGTACAAATACGTAAAATATATTTGTCCATTTGAGAGAATGAGCAAAGTCATCCGCGAATCTGCGTATGAAAGTCGCACCGTTATACAAGATGTATGTATTAGCTTGGAACAGGAAGCAGCAGTCTAATCTTATCAAGAAAGAATATACTGACGTAAATCGAGCGAAAGTCGAGTCCTCTAATGGCTAAAAGATAAGTTATCCGACAAGGATTAACGTTCTGCGTTTACGAGTCGAATGGCCTCCCTTCCGATTATCTCAATGTCAGCAGTTTCCGGTAGGTTAAGTTCACTCTGTCACGAAGGGAAATGGACTCCTTTACACGAGCACAAATATGTCTGAATCTGAGCGATCTCGATAATTTCGTGCAATCTGATCAAAGATTGTAAGCGAATTATTTGCTTCTGCGATTTTAAATCATGATTAGTTCATTTATTGAATTTTCATGCATACCAGCAATATGTATCTGATTTATTATAATACCCTATACATGGTTTATTCGGGACTGCATTAGGAATTACCTGAAGTTATTTGGTTTCTATCGATTTCTATGTTAGAAACATCTTCAGGTTGTTCAACAGACCTGAATAATTCTTTATAGGCATTTTTTTTTTAAATAAAGGAAATTGAAGGAAAATATTGGGCGCGCACGAAATAGGCGCGCTATTTTCAGGTGATGCGTTTCTACTGAATAACTCTGTATATGTATATTGAGGTAAGATTCTTGTGAGAAGAATTTCATGCAATTGGTATTATGAAAAAAGGATATATTATTTCTATAGAGTCAAGCCCTTCGCGCACTAAATAACGTAACGACGTAAGGCGTAAGCGTAAGGAAACCAACCAATCAAAATCTAGTACTGTCCCCTTCGAGGGGGGTCTTACGTCGTTACGTTATTTTCTGTATGGCTCAAACGATTCTGACGCATAAAAAACGTGGCTAGAGGAGAAGGCTTCCTCTACTCATGCATGAAGAGCATGCTGAGTGGTGGTTCTATCATAAATCAAATGGAGAGACTAACTTCAGGTAATGAGTAATGTGTGTACTATTTCGAAATTGTTACTGCACGGCTGTGGCTTTTATGATAGGAATTGAAAATCATGTTGAATAGCGTGGAAACATATTTTAAATGAATTTAGCGAAACCAAAGAATCGCAACAGGAATGGGGTTGTCGCTTCAAAAGTTCGTAATGCGGTCTCTGCAAATGTGCATAAGTTTGTAGATCGGTGAGTTCCAGGACTTTTCTTGATAGGTATTAGCGACTACCAGGATATTCGATCATTTCCAGGACGAGTCTGGAAGTTTTTTGATGCGTAACGTATACTTCTAGAAACATAAAGCGGCGCTCACACCAAACTTTCCAAAAAAATTTTATGATAGACACTCGAAGTTGTGATGGGCTTAGAAATGTTTCGTTGGGTTAGATTAGGATAGAACTTCAATATTGGAATGTCCCAAGGGAGTGGTTAAAAAAACACATCGGCTTGCCGCTGTGAGTGCCGCACGTCCTGGAAGTACACGTTTCACGCAATCATATTACATATATTGTTACGATCGCTCTCTGAAATACGCGGAATGTGGTTATGTTTCACATCTGATACGAGAAAGGAACGATTCAGTGAATGTTGATTTAGAATAAGTAGTTAGGATGGTCCGTTGGTCAGATTTGCCGGTTTTAAACGGTACGTTTGCGCGTTAGGTCGGCCCTATCTTCAACTGTTTGTTTCTTACTATCGCACGCCACTTGTATAGTATTACTACACACTTGCGCGCTTTCCGACTGAGCTGCTTCATTTAAATCTAATTTGAAATACTTGGTTTCTAATCATAACCTAAAATTGTTACTTTGTCTACGCGATCGGTTAATTGGTCCAGCAGGTACAGAGTCGAAAGGAATAGGAAATAGGTTCCAGGGGACTTCCCAATCGATGTAAGGAGGATTATTCCCTGAGTCTAATATGGTACCCTGGTTTATGGAACGAGAATGAAATCTAACTGAATGATCTGATTGTTTCTCTGCTCGGTTATTCTTGATCCGTTTTATGTAAGTTAAGTATTCTGGATACGAATGAATTGTTGTGTGTACCTGATTATGTATGAAAGTACTCATAGGCTTATCTCAATGATTTCCAAAGGAATTTAACTGTTCCTTACCTTATGATTTCTGTGGAAGTAATGCCGGTTCAGTTAGGTGGTTTGGATGGACCCTCGGTCCAGATGAAGTTGTAGCAGGGTTTAGTAAATGATATTAATGATAATAGTTCACAACTCGCGGAGAATAGAGTCACCAGGTATGCTTCACTTGTTCAAACTGATTTGAATGATTATTCTTAAACTTGATTGTGATACTTGACTTCCGGATATAAGAACACCGAAGAACTGAGACTACTCGACTGCTAGCGCTCTAGAATGCCAGACTAGACACTAGCACTCTAGACTCAATTTTCGACTTCGACTTCTATTTACAATTAAACTTTTACTCAGATGACTTTTCCGTCTCTATTTAACGACTTTGCTTTTTATCGTTTCCATTAGGGCTTCTGAATTTGATTGGTCTTTAATTCCCTTTCTTATTGATTAGTTAACAAATCGGAACACTAACAATTATCTCTCTGTTGCTGCATACCTGAGTCTTCCAATTCTGTACCTGAAATCTCACGATTACTGCTAGTCTGGAGGAGCTTCATTAGGTTTATCTTTTATTTAACGCGTTGACTGCCGCGCATATTTCCAACGAAATCTCCTTCAGGCCACGCTTCTTATGTCAAATACCAGCGGTGTAACTCTGGTTATACCTGGCGCCCAATAATTTCGTATTTGAATATATATCTCTTGCGGTGCTATTTATATGTGCGTCACCGTTAAAAAGTGTCGTCACAACGTATAGGTGGGCAAATGACGTATAAAGGAGGGCCTAGACGTAGCAATATATATATTGTAACGTTACAAATCGATCAACCTCTCAGTACTCCTACAAGTACTGAGAGCGCATTCGTCACAAACAAACAATAAGGACGGCGGCTAGTGTCAACAATAGCCGATAGATGGAAAACGTCTCCCGAAAGTCAATTCGCGTAAAATAACATTAATAAATTCCAATAGATGATTAGTTCTTCTCGCTAATCAGTCTAACATCTCAATTAGTCAAACGATGCATTTCAAATCAATATAAGATATTCCAGAAGTACATCGACGGTGAGTAGTAAGACAGGAAACGCGACTTAAATCCAAAAGTATAACGCACAGTAAAACCATGATAAAGTGTTTGAGCTCGATTTATGCTCTCTGGGATAGAGCAAAGTAATTACCTAAAATCATTGTTACGAATTGAGTCGGAGGCTCTGGCATATTGGCGATCGCTATTCCGCCAAGTCCGTCGCGTAGAGAAACATTGTCAAAGTTCTGAGGAGAACACTGCGATCTACCTCAGAAACTTTAGTTGACGCCATATTGATTTCCATCTATTATTCTCGTCGTGATTAGTGAATTCGCACGTAGTGCCATAGTCAATAGTTAGACAGAGCGCCACTAGGGCAACCGTACTAACACAGGCGCATCTACTGTTCCTCAACAACAGGTCAGAGAAAGATAGGAATAGACAACAAATACAGCATCTTTCCCTGACAATTCTTTCCTACAATACCGACATTCATTTTGGACAATTGTAATTGATTCACATAGAAAAACTGTTGTACCTGTCATCAATAATTTCATAAATCGCTGTTATTCTATTTCATCATTGAATCTTGTGTCGCTTAAATTCTTTAAAGACGCCAGCCTCAAGAAATTGCACCATCGATCAATGTTACAATATATATGTATAAATATGTCAAGGGGTAGTTTCGAGGACATGCGGCACTCACAACAGCAAGCTGATGTATTAAAAAAAAAATAAACTAAACCTTGGGACATGTGGCATTGAAATTCTAACCTAATCTAACCTAACGAACTACTTCTTAGCCCATCACAACTCCAAGTGTCCAGTATACAAATTTTTTGATAAAATTCGGTGTGAGTGCCGCATAATCATCCATTCTCGATGATGAATACGTCAAGAGCCCCACGTAAGAGTGCATAGCCCACTGTGGATATGCATAATAGTATCTGAGAGCTAAAACAAACAAGTGCCCAAGCGCTATCAGCCGGCACGCGCCAAACACAATAGAAATACCAGTGAAACGGTACTTGAAGAAACCGCTAATCCAATTAGTCAAATCGAATAATAAATCAAAATATCAAATCGAAAAAGCAACGTTAACACCTTGGGAGAATAAAAGTCGTTATCCCCATTAAAATTAACGCATTCCTCTCGAGGATATAAGCAGCGGCTTCCTCGACAGGAATTCATTCTGTTCTCGGATACCGATTCGGACTCGACTCTTGCGTTGTTAAGACTCGGTTACACCAAAAGACGACAAGAAGCAGCCAAAATTCAGGAAGTATAATTATTAAGAAACTGTTAAGGAATTTATCCTGCATTCCAGAGCGAACCAGGTAACAGTATTGTACTGCATACTGTGGGAGCTCATCCTCGGCAATTCTTGGTTTCATTGTCAGGGAGCATTGTGTCTCACCTCTGTATCAAGAAACCTGCCCTCCTTGTAGATATCCTACAGCAAAGTCATTCTGCCGGCGCTGTCAGGAATCGAGCAAAAATCCACCCTACTAAAAACCCACTTAAAAACGACTCAGCACCCAACGTCATTGTGATTAGTAGCTGTCTGAGTCGAAACCTTCCAAAAGGTAATAGGTTCAGTGAACGGGGATCATTATGGTCATCTGTGGGTCCTGAATCATTATGATCCCGAACTCCAACTGGTCTACAGTCTTCAGACACATTGTGCAATCTGCTGTATTATAGTTCCAGCTGTCTCTTTCCCACGCCTAGAAGCCAGTATAGCGAAAAGATAAAATAAACACACTTTTTGTCGTCTACGGTACGATAATATAACTGTACACAATTATAAGAGTGCGTGTGTGTGAGAGAATGGAAATAGAAATTTAAGGAGTTTCTAGAATGTAAACTATAGGAGAATATAGCGCAATTATTGAATTCTACCTCAAGTGCTACGTTCCTCTCAAAGACGCCTGCTCAGTGCACAAACACTCTAAAAAGTCTCGTAATTCCTAATCCTCAAAAATCACGAAACGTCTCAATATACTTATATATTATTATTGTTGTTGTTGTTGTTATTCCTGTTGTTCTTCTTCTTCTTCTTCTTATTATTATTATTATTTCATGATATATTTTTCATAAACATCTTGCATAAATATCAAGTGCGGAATGTTTAAAAATAAAACTTTTTTCATATACTAAAATAAATAACATCTCACAGCTATTATAATATACTGTGACGTCATGACAAAAAGAGTATTCCAAAAATAATTGCAGCAATATTTTCGATAAATTTTAGAACACTCCTACATTTGGAACAAGAAGAAGCAGAAGAAGAAGAGTCTAGTCTAACTATATCTCATATCATAGACTATAGCGCTCAAGTAATGCATACTTCAATACTTTTAGACACGGGGTGCTGGCGTGATTACGAGTATGTTCTAAGAAAAAGGTTCGAGGGAGAAATTTATTTTCCGACGAAAAGAAAAAAATACCAAGATCGAGATATACATACAACTACAATTTAAGAATATAACAAAATGAATAAAGATTGATGATGAACGAAGAAACAAACAGTATATTATGCAACTAGTGCGTAAGGTGAAAAAGAGTCACGCAGGAGTTGCATACGCTATTTCCTGCACGGCTGTGAGTAAAGTTCATGTGTAAAGTTCGATTTTCAGTGCGTAAAGTGTATTTTTCACATTACACACTGTATGAAAAAAAAGTACACTTTACGCACGGAAAATCAAGCTTTACACATGAACTTTACTTACGAGTGTGCAAAAAATTTGTATTAATCTTAAACTTTTACAATTTTCATCGATTGAAACAGCAAATTTCCGTTATCTTAATTAAAAAATTAGATATTTTAAAAAAATATTTGAAATTTATCTCCGCGTCTCTAGCCGCTATAGGGTTATAAGCACGTGTATAGATATATGGTACCAATGTACAAAAATCTTTCAATAATTCCAGTTGAAATTTTTGTAGAGTAGTAGACTGAAAGAATTTTCATAAAAACTAGCAAAAGTTTTATTTTGGGCCTCGGCCAATGTAAATTCAATAAGTAAATCAAGTTGAGCCATTACGAGTCTGCGCAACCTGGCTACCAAAATGCGATAGTAAAATCCTTTTCCACCGTTACCATTCCAGCGCTTCTTTCATATTTAACACTTCGCGTGAAATCTACCTGAAAATTTAACTTTTCCGTTACGCGAACCATGCAAACTGCCTTCTACTGTGCGTGCGTGAGCTGCGTTATGAGAATGACTGTTTTTTGTTACATTATTACGTGGACTAATGTTTGAATAAGACAGAGCCATATGTTTCATGCGATAACGTCTAAAAGAACTCGTATACGTTCCATTACGACTCCATACAAGTAATGGTGGTACGGGGTAGAGAGGGAGAAGGAACGAAGGAGTTAATTAGTCGGTCAGTCATAGTCCAATCTCTGTAATAAATCATACGTCAACTTTAACTCGATGTTAATTATACATATCTACTTCTATCAATCCTATAATTCCGTTACATCATATTTTAGCTGCCACATAAAATTTTATGTATAAATATTAATAAATATATTTTTTTGATACACTAATTTCATATGGATCACTGTGGATCGAAGTCAATTTTAATAAACTTTGAAAAATATTGCATTAAAAAAATGTAATACTGAGTGCAAGCAATTATTTTAATTTAATTACATCGAATCTAATATCTTAAAATTATGAAGAATTCTGATGCAATCCCAGGAGTAGGATTCGCTGTGGAGTCAAACATTATGTTGCTCACGTAGTAGTAAGGATAAGAGTAAAGTCAGCCGGCTGTTCGTACAATCACTCTATTAATAGTCCGACAAAATGCGTAGGTTTATAGAAGCTTCATCGATATATCTAATTCAATGTCAAAAATTGCACTGGAAAGTTCAGAGGTCGCGTTACGTAAAAATACATCCTACAGAACGTCAAGTAAAATTAGTCAAGAGTGGGTGGCTTAGAAAGAGAAAGAGGGAGAGAGCGAAAGAGACAGAAAATGAAAGCAAATATTAAAATAAGTTGGAAAGTCAGGTAGTCGCCATGTATTTGAAAGCCGTTAAACGCAATTAGAATTTCTTGACTCGCTGACCTTTCTGTGCTTGACATTTTCAATTAGTGCCGGTAAATCCTTGATAAATCCACATTGTTCCATAACATTGCGGTCTCAAAATTTTTGTCCTTTGCTTAATCGTTCCTGTACATCAAATAAAGGGCTACCGTTGCTCGATGAATAACAAAGGCGGACAGCTGTGTCGATTACAGATTTGATTCCGACATTTGAACTAATAAGGAAGGTACCTCAGGTGTCCCTCTCCGATTTCGTTCGTTTTCAAATATGTTATTTTTTATCAAATTCTAAGAGACACTTGGTTTTTTTATCAACGGAAAAACGGTTTTAGGCGGGGGGGGGGGGTGAAATCAACCCCTATAGTTGGGCTCTTTTAGGGCGGTTTTCGTAGTTTCGCATATTTCCAGTGGAGACATTTAAATGGGACCAGTTGGAGAAGAATTCTCACGATGAATAATGAAAAATGCATTTTGGTCGGTTCTGGTGGGCTGAATGCATAAATGGGGTAAGTACCCCCTGCCATAACAATTGAAAAATTGTATTTTGCCAGTGTCTGGGACTATGAATTTAGAGACCAAAATCACTTTCAGCGACCTCCAAAATCCTTAGGATAGAAGAGATCTGAAGATCTCGCGAGCGTACGAGGAATCCCGCCAGAAGGGCGTCAGGAAAGAAAGGGCCAGTTTTGGTAAGCATACAACCGAACGTTATTGAAAAGGTTAAGCTTCTTAATTAACACATAAAAAGAGCTTTCTAATAATTGTGAAGGCAAAATGAAGCAGGATAGTGCCACTTTAATGAGAAGTTGGTTGCACCGGCATAGTGGTGCACCTCAAATGACGTTTTTTTTTTTTTTTTCGAGAAACGCAAAAACAAGTGTCTCCTACTTTGTTGAGTACTTTTAAATGCAATTGATTTCATCAAAATTGAATCAATAGTTTTTTTTGTTATAAAAATTTCCCCCAACCCCGATCAATTTTTATGCGTTCATCCCACCAGAACCGGCCAAAATGCATTTTTCATTATTTATCATGAGAATTCTTCTCCAATTGGTCCCATTTAAATATCTCGACTGGAAATATGCAAAACTGCGAAAAACGCCCTCAAGGAGCCCGACTTTGGGGGTTGATTTCACCCCCTAAAACCGTTTTTTCGCCGATAAAAAAACACGTGTCTCTTACAATTAGATTTTGATGGAGAATGACATATTTAAAAACGAATGAAATCGGAGGTGGACACCCGAGATACCTTCTTTATAAGTGAAGTTGATATTGGAATTATAAATTAAAATACAGTTCTTGTACAATATGTATAATCGTGCATCCGGGGCTCTCAAAGATGATTACTAGCGAGAGAACAATATTACGGAGAGTCTACATTCTAACTGTAATAGGGAGAGCGTTCGGCAGAGCACGGGTAACACGTGCGCTAAGAGGCGTAAAGGAGTGGGGGAATGAAGAAAGACTTCCCCTCGAGGCGCGGCAGCTTAGAAAGAAAGCTTAGGGGAAATGCGACTGTACGGAACGCCTCTGTAGGCAGTCTACTGTACTAATGGATGTTCTATGCCATAACTAATGTTGCATTATGTAGGATTTCTTTTGTAAGAATGTTTTCCACACGAAAACTTTCTATTGTAATTAAAACAGTGTTTTCATTGATAATAGGAATTACTAAGTTCTTTGTACTTTTTATTGATTAATATAATATTGAGTAACGCAAGACATTGAAGAATTTTCAAAGCTTTATAATAAAAGTTTAAAAGCTTTTGTAATATGGCGAACCATTTTTTAAGTATGAAAAACAATTTCGCAAGATCTCAGTCGTATGTTTATGGCATGCAAAACATCCTTGACACTGTTGGAAGTTAGTAAAAATTTCTTTAAGAAACTTGAGGACCTTCCTTCCTTCTTTTCCTTATGGCCGACTACTCCAATGAGGTGATGTGCCAGAGAAACTTGAAGACCGCTGCAAGCTTAAATAGGTCTGTAAGGACCTAGGAAGGAAATTCCCATTAGGAGCATTGCACGTTCTGTAAGCAGCAAGTTTCTTCTAGGTCATGAGTTGAGTTAGATTATGGTCCCCCTGACCATGTGATTACGATATACGAATTATATAACAGGTCATAATTTAGGAATTTCATTCAGACAAATTGACCTACTCACATGTAACTTTAGGCATTTCATGAGAATCCAATACATTTTTTAAATGAAATTAACGAATGTCAACCATCAGCTAACCTAAAAGAAGGAAATTTATACGCACCAACAAAAATGTGTACTTGTACAATATTTCGTATTTTAAATGATAAAAGTGCAATGAGAATCACAAAAATCCTATTAAGTTTTACAATTATCACTTTTCACTACAATTATCACTACAAATTTTATTGCTATTGCAATTTCTTGTTGTGCAAATACTAATCAGTGAGCTAGAATTAAAACCCACACAGTTCTTTACGTGCATATAAATCTTAAAGTCAATCACGTAAATTATGTCTGTACAGAAATGTCTGTACATTTGGTATGCATTTAATGATTTTCGTAACACGTCCACCTATATGCACGAAGTGTATTACAGATGTACCAGGATTTAATTTCACCAAACCTACATTCCACAGTCATGTCACACTAAACTGTAATCTCTCGGATCTGTTTACCAGCGCTGAGTTTGAATGCGAACTATTTTCTGTGACCGAAAACTACAGTACGTTTAGGATTTCAAGAGCTTGGCAAATGACATACTCTTTTTTTTAAAAAAAGAACGCAATGTATACGCAAGATTAAAGTTCGAGCGTCACTTTTTTTTCTTGAAAAAAATGTAAAAATGAGAAAGCTTGCACCACTTTTTTTATCCTCGGCCAATTAAACGCTCGGATGATTACGCGCTACGTCGAATACTCGAGTGTCGTAATTATACTTGTAGATTCAAAATATTTCCTTGCTAATTCGCACTTTTGCAAGTAACGCTATGGCATGTACTTACATGTATGTATGTCAATATGAATAAAGTTGCACATTTATTGCAAACGTTTATTATTGTCTCATATGATCAAAATTGAATAGTTTATATAAATAAATATATAATTATATATAAAAACTTTATATATATATATATACAAACATGCGAAGGTCAGTTTCGAGGACATGCGGCATTCACAACGGCAAGCCGATATATTTTTAAAAGAAACTAAACCTTGGAACATGTGGAATTGAAATTCTAACCTAATCTGACCTAACGAACTACTTCTTAGCCCATCACAACTCCGAGTGTCTACTACCAAAAATTTTGTGGAAAATTCAGTGTGAGTGCCATCAGGTGGCCCTGGAAGTATACGTTGTATATAGAATTTTTGCAGGTCCAGGCTGGAAAGCACCAAATATTCTCATACCTACGAATACAACAGAAAAAAGATCCTGGAAACTACCTCTCAATATATTTAAAATTATATAAAAATATAATTTTATTCACATTGTAATTGGGGGAGTGATTTAATTAATAAATTGTTCTTAATAATCTGGATAACGAGACAAGAGTTGGGCTGCGCTCAATTTTTTAAATGAACCCTGAGCAAACAAAAGGTCAGTTTCAGAGAAATGAAAAGTTTTCTTTAGTGAAATAATTTGTATAATGACTACATAACAGAACATTGACGATGCTAAAAGATAGGGACGACGAATGATGATTTTTATATGAGAGAATAATATCTCATTCTGCTGTAAAATATTTTAATTCTAATTATGTTCAAAATTGTAATACGTATACGTTATATCTTATATTCCTCTCTGCGGATTAATATAGATATACCAATGAGTTTCCCTCGTAAGCAAAGTTTCAAAAAAGTAAAAAATTTTTAAATGATTATTCATAGAGCCAAAATGCATTAGTAGCTGCTTTTGCGTCGGAAAATTTTTCGCGACATAAAAATGGGAAGAGCCATTGAGTATTGAAGAAAGGCTCTGATGAAAATGCCTTTCGTTACACATATGATGTATGATGAAATTTATAACCACGTTTCCGTTTATGACTAATTCTGTCGGTATAGCAGCTGCCTCCTAATACCGATCGAGAGTGCATCCATAAACGTGCACTCAAGCACACAGCACAATAATTGTCGTTTGTTCTCGCTGCTTTTGTAGTCGGTAAATGACAGTCGGAACGAGAGCAACAACAGTAACTGAACAACTGTTTTCTCGTTTATCGCGTTACATTAGGAAAATACTTTAAATTGTGTAGTAAGTACACACAGGATTGAACGAATGAAATTATGTTTATTCAAAACACATTACGTTTATTATCAAGTTCCTAAATTGAGAATTCGAGACTGGTTTGAAATATTATAAATTTTTTAAAGAATCAAGGAGAAGTTATTAGACTGAGCGGAAGATGTTTCATAAGCTTTGATATTTTTTCACAAAAAGGATTTTCAGGTTTATGAAATAAAAACAAATGCTATTTGTTCAAATGAAATTCTGTAAATTTCTGACAATGTATTGCAGATTCGATCGAATACGCAAATCTGTAAGTAATTAGCATCCAATGAATAACTTGTGAGAACACGTGATTAAAAATACATTACTGCTATTAAATCAATAACCAAATTCGTCTCAAACGATTCCACTGCGTCGATACTTAAACTGCAAATAAATGAAATTACACTTGTTTTAAATAAAAAAAACCTTTTTGGAAAACATCAAAGCCAGTATGATTACCTTTAGGCACGATAATATAAAATATGCGGGCGCTTTTCAATTTTGCGCATGTGCAAGAATATCTGCAAGCGTTACCATCTCGTTTATATATAAAAATAGAGTTTTTCTAAAATTCTCCAACTTATATAAATATTTGTACCTGCGCGAGCATACAAGCATATCTTTTGTATTTTGATTTCGATTGCATAACACACGCTTGTCACACGTTATTGTGCCTAAGATATTGTCATCGATTTTAAGCAATCAGCGAACTCCTATAACATTTGTCAGTCTTCCTTTATAACCCAAATTAGATTTGAACACATCAAACGTATGTAATGTAATCGAAATTTATTTATTTACTCATTGTAAGGAGACAAATATTTGACATTAGAACAACTTGAACGTTGCACCTAATTTTGCAAAAAATTTGTCATAGGGGTATGTGCTTTATATGAATTTGGTAAAAAAGAAGTAAAAAAAATCCGCATTCAATCCATTCCTGACGAACGAGAACATAATGAGCATGATATTTCTTCTTGCATGTAACGTAGCAAAAGTCTTTGTGCGCGACTGTATTTAGGATTGCTCCTAAGATAATTGAAGTCAAGGCAAATAAAAATAAATTCACTGACATCTGGCTACACCAGAGTCTCACTTCCTGTCTGGTGAAATGGCAGCATTGCAGATATTCGAGGGGGTTGCCATTTTGGCGTGCCGCACCTGAACCTAAAGTATCGACCCAAATAGGTCTCTCTCCCTACCATCCTTCCTGGTTCTCTCTCTCCTTCTATCTTTGCTTCTCTTGTTATTTTCTCTCCCCTTCCCCCCCCCCCCCTCTCTCTCTCTCTCTCGCGCGCGCGCGCGCGTTCTTTGCCCATATATCCAGAAAAGACAAGACACTAAATAACGTATTCATGATACATCTGCTCTAATGATGCACGTGCAGGTTTTATTAGATAACTAAAGAAAAATGAATAATCTTTCTTGTTTAGGGTAAATCCATCAGAAAATGTCCAACTTATGAAACACCTCCAGTAAATGAGCACCTTCTTGAACAGGTTAATATTTACTTCATAGATTATCATTTTTTTTTAATTTCATAAATATTTCTACAGTGGTCAAATTGCATTAACCTGTACCAATCTTGTGATAAAGCTGCAACCACCATGTAACTAATTTTTAGCGTGATCAACGTGCCATTTTAATAACGCATTTAAAGTTAAACGCAGCATGTTGGCTTTGTATATCACTATACTTACTACTATCTCATCTCAGAAGATCAATTATGAATATGCAATTTTTCACGTACTCCAGTCAATAACCAATATGCTCTCGGGAGCCAAAGTGACGATTATCGTCCCAGTCAGATACACGTGACGCGTCACGTGTTCCCAAAAGCAACTATGGTCAGGCTTAATTACTTTTTAGTCCTTAAGCAGATGGCGTATTTCAGTAATTGGTAATTACCTAAAAACTTATTAAACCAAACTTGCAACTTTGGCAATTACTCATTTCTTTCGTAATAAGGAAAGGCAACTTGCTCAAGAACACTTTCATTCAATTTTCCGGTAAAACTTAATACACATTTCATCATCTATTAATATCAACGTTTCTCCCTGATTCTTGATAAAATAAGTATCATTATCCAAGTTCGCAATGTATGTACACATGCTACTAGTATTTCAAATATCAAAAACAAGATAATGAATAATTACTAATGAATAGTTTTACAAGTTAAAATAAACTGCATGGAAACAATGATTGTATTCAAAGATAAGATTTTTATCTTATTTAAAAATATATAAACTTCCCTCGCTCGAAACTGTCACGTCGCACGAGGATACGTTAAAGCATTAAAAACTTTCTAAGCAGCCATCTTTTCCCTGGCGAGTCACCGTATGCAATTCGCAGCGATTAATTCCTAGTCAGTAACAAGGACGCTGGAACATTCCAGAGCCGAGACGTTGCAATTAAATTATCCATAGGTCATATTCATTCACAGTTACCTTCAGACTTGCAACATTACCCGATTATGTCAAGGCTCGTGCACACTTTGTTTTGTTTAGTCTTGTCCCTTTGCTATTTTCTGTCTGCCTTCTACAAAATGAATAAATCTTTTTATCGTCTTTTGAAAATGAGGCCGTTCGCCGGCAGTCATGAAATTGTTTCCATATGCCAACGAGATATTGCACTTACACCGGTGCACTTTGAACGTTGCTATCGACTTTGTTCTACGCTTTGCCAGCTGCTAGCGGCGCATATAGTGGAATGACTGTGAAATTAAATTTGAAACTGAAGCACAGCATAATGCTGTTTGTACGGGCAGCTACGAAGGGAAATGAATTATTGTATCTTTTCGTAATTGGCTATTAATTAATATAAATATTACTGTGAAATACTATAGTTCATAATGGTGGATAATTGTTATTAAATATACTTTTTTAATAAGGAGGGTGTACAATATTGTTAATATGCGGCGAAAGTGTTAATGAAAGAAAATTATTCGAGTCGAGGAAGTCTCATAATTAGCCAAATTCATTAGAGTGCCAGATAATTTAGGCAACTAATTGTAAACATAATTTTCATGGATGTTTAAGAAGGTTGAAGCGCTTCATGCCCGTCAAATCAGTGCTAAATTTTAGTAATCGTTTTTGTAAATTTAATGCATTATGTAACATTGTTTGAGTGTCATTTGCATCATTGCATGTGTCCGTAATCTAGAGAAACATTAATGCTGGCTGATTTACAAGAGCATTAACTACTTAACGTTAATTTCCAATAAGATATATTTTCCTTGTGTTTTTTCCAAGAATAATCCATAATTCTTTAGCGTTTTAAATGCGGGACTCTTTATTCTGTTTCTTGAAAGATGCTCTACAAATCGACCGTCTAAATATTGAATAGTGCTAATCGTTTAAAAAAGACTGCCTGTTCTTTAGCCAGCGAAAAATCTTCTTCATAAATAAATGACTATAATTATTAAACGGTCAATATTATGAAATATCTGGGCGGTGAATTCGTAAAGAATTATTTAAAAAATGGAATGATCTATATTTCATTGAAATCGGTAAAGAATTACGAATTATTCTTAGAAAAGAAATGAAAAAAATGTATCTGTTCGGAAATCGATATTCATGAGGAATATTATTGTAAATTAATCGCTATAAATTATGGGCACTTGTTATAATACAAACCACCCTTTACTGCAAACAATTTAATTCATAAAACTTTGTAAAAAATATTTAACACTGATTTGACCGGCGTCAAGCGCTCCAACCTCTTTAAATGGAAGAAAGATGTCAGAATATATTTGTAAAATTCATCTCAAATTAATCTAAGTTCCGTAAACACTAATTGATATAGTTTTTAATGAGATTGCACTTAACCTATAATTTCTTACATTTTATCCTTTTTTTTTATCCACAGCGGATATTATATTCTTAGTTACAATTTGAGAATTTCCCGACTTGCAGTCACCTTAATAAAATAGGATACTATTATCGAATAGTCAAATTGGAGAATTTATCTACGAGTAACCGAACCATTATTTATCGTTGTTTAACGAAAAAGAAGAAATTTCTCGAGTCACCCGATGCATCCGTTTACTCAACCATTCCTAGAACTCGTATTTCAGCAGAAATTGAAATACGAGTAAACAAGCTATTAAGAAGGATAAAAACATATATTTTTCAGATGTTTCGCGTATTGCAAAATTATATCAGCTTAATAAATTCTTTGTTCTCGTTCCCGTTTTCCCATGATCCTAACAGAATAATCGGTTTCATTGCGGAATCTACAGCGACCGGAAATATTCGTCGTGGCGCGCAAATTAATTTCTGCATTTGACGAGTCGAACGTCTAAGTGCAACGAAAAAATGAAGGTGAGCGAAATTGAATTCGCAGCGCAACAATGTATTTCCTTTGTTCGTAAAACTTTTGGGATATATGCGATTAGGACAGGTAAATATTTAAATAATTGTGTAAGTGACGACCAAGATACAAAAGATGCCGACCAAAAATGTCTCTTTAAATGCAAACTATTAGGTACATATTTAATGCCACAGAGCATTATATTTATTATATTTGCGAATAGATCATTAGATTAAGGCGAATGAATAGCATTTTTAATATACACAAATTAAAAAAAAAATAATTTTTCAATATTAATCCTGCTATATAAAAAAACAAAGAAAAAAGTCACGTGCTGTTTAATAATTGTTAGAAAGTTCAATAAAATCTGTTTATATTGGTAATTCGATGATCAAATGAGTAAATATCGAACAAGTGTGTCAAAGAAAAAACAATATATGACGACCATCTTTTTATAATATTTACTGTTGTATATAAGTTATGTACAGTATACGTTTACATCAATAATCAGACATGTTCTGACAGCAACGAATAAATTAGCATTAACTTAATTCCAAAAACCACATATTATCTATTAACGCTTACGTATAATTGGGATTAACTTAATATTCTTAATGGTTAGCGTTATTAGTTTATCAGAAACGTAACTTCATCATCAATGATCAATGACCGATTGATAAGTCAGTTTGCTTAATGGTCCTCCACCGTACCTAACTTATTTGACAATCGGCTCAATATTGGACTTCCGTACTAATTTACTATTGTTTTTTGAAATGGGTTTATCATTGGTAAATGTAAAAGAATAAATGCACTTAATGCAGCAATATATATATTGTAACGTTCCACTCTTAAACCCCCTCCCCCGCCCCCATCCTCTATCCTTTTTCCTTCATAAATACCTATTTCTCGACGATGGATACGTCAAGAGTCCCACATAAGAGTGTATAGCGCACTGTGGATTTGCATAATAGTGAGGTGCATCCGAGCGAACTCCTGAAATCCTCAAATTCCTCAAAACTCCTATCGACCTCTCACAGCAACGCCGATAAAGGAAAGGGAAAATAGGACCTTTAAATCACTAATATTACATAATTCCCTTGAAATGAATCACAGCGACAATCATGAGAAAATAATATTAGGGATCCTTAGAGATTTAATACCTTAAACATTTCCAGAATCTAAAAACCAGTCGAACGCAATAGAAAAACCAGTAGGTCGGTACTTTAAAAAAGCGCTAATCCCATTAGTCAAATTAAATTGTTAAATAAAGTAATAAATGAAATATCAAATAAAAAATTGACGTTAAAACCTCAGAATACTAAATGTCGTTATCTCCATTAAAAATAACGTACTCCTCTTGAGGATAAAAGCAGCGGCTTCCTCGGCAGGAATTCATTCTGTTGTCGGATACCGATTCCGATTCGCCCCGTTCGTTGTTTAGATTCGTGTGAACCAAAAGACGACAAGAAGCAATAACGATTTAGGAAATATAATCATTAAGAATTAATTAGGTAATCTATCCTGCATTCCAGGGCGAACCAGTGAACAGTATTTTAGTGTAAACTGTGGAAGCTCATCCTTGGCAATTCTTGGTCTCACAATCAGGGAGCATTGTCTCTCATTTCTTTAGTAGGAAACCTGCTATCCTTGTAGATCTTCTGCAGCAAAGTCATTGTGCCGGCGCTGCCAGAATTCGACCAAAAACACCAAACGCCAATCCTATAAAAGCTCAGCTCTCAACGTCATTGTGATTAGTAGCTGTCTGAGTGAAAGCCATCTTAAAGGTAACAGATTTAGCGAACGAGGATCATTGTGATCATCTGTGGGTGCTGAATCATCATCATCCCTATTTTCAGCTGGACTATAGTCTCCCGACGCATTGTGCAATCTGCTGTATTGCAATTTCAGCTATCTCTTCCCCACTCCTAGAAACTGGTATAGGAAAAAAATGGAGAAATACACTTCTTGTCGCCTGCGGTACAATAAAAAAAACTTTACACAATTATAAGAGTGTCTGAGAGAATGAGATTGCAATTAAGTGACTTTCTAATGTGTAATTTACAGGACAATATAGTACGATTATTTAAATTTAAAATCAAGTGTTGTTTCCTATCAAGACGCCTGCCCAGTGCACAAACCCTTAAAAAGTCTCGTGATCCCTACTCCTCAAAAATCGCGAAACGTCTCGATATACATATATATTATTCTGCAATGAAAATATAATGCTATATTGACCATGTGAATATATAAAAATATTTTAACACAGAGAAATGTTAATAAATGTTTATAGGTTTTTTATAGTCTCCGTTAACCTTTTTCCAATAAATTATGGTTATTTGTGGTTCATGAATATCGTAACTGTGCTATTGTACGTTTATGAAGCTTCGTTTATATTATCCCAATATTTTCCTTTTCAAAACAAATATTTAATGTAGTCGCTGTCTTTTAAATAAGCACGAAGACTTGGAAAGATTTTCTCACTCATAGGACCAGTCTATATTATAAAGGTATATGCAACTCGATATGTAAAAAAAATCTTTCACTAACTTTAGTCAGTCTACAAGAAGAGCTTAGCACGATTAAAACTAACTAATTAGTAACTTTTTTGTGATTACACAAGGAATATAATTTCCAAAGGTACTTAAGAGTGTCTGAGACACTTTTTGTACTAGTAGAAGATTATTCGATCATAGAAAACAAATGAGAAGGCTAATTTCTGCTTATGCAGTGTTCTTTGAACAAGCCTGTATAATTAAAGCAAGGATCGCTAAGACCAAAACCCTTAATCTTACCCTTAAAAATTGCGTTCCTCGCATTTAAAACTTTTCCACGTGACCTTCCCTTGCACGTGACTTGCATATATTGAAGGATTAAAATGAGCGTTAAAAGAAGAACGAGAAGCCTATATGTGTAACCATTAGATTTATTGATGGTTGCTCGAGAATCCGTATTCGACTGATAAATTTCGTCCTCGCCGTCAATAATATACACGCACACTCGTCCATACTCATCCACGCCTCCACGCACCTACGCACTTATACGCCCACGCACACACATTCAGCCATCCTGATCAAGCGTTCATCCTCGGATGCCTTCGTCTTCTGGATTCAGGGTTTTAAATACTCCGCAGCTGTCACAGTTTCTAATCAGGTAGGGCCCAAGGAACTTAATTGCTAGCTTAAGACGGAGTTTCACATAAGTCCGCTTAATAGCTACCAATTCGCTCAGTTTACATTTTCTCGCTTTTTTCCCTCGATCAATCATAAGTTCGCTTGTTTTCTCGTTGAATCTTACGAATCCTATCCTTAATATGCTTTCGAGGTTCGTCCCGTCGAATGGTTCCGATTCTCTTTGAAAAGAGCAGCCAACTCCTTGTCAAAATCTCACTAACTTCTGGGCATTCCTTCAGTCGCACGTGCACTCCGAATAATAAATTGAACTGGCACGTGTTAAGATACTGCTGGGCTGCGCTCAGATACCTATGCCAGCCGCCTTCTTTAGGGGCCGCTAACTTAGAATTAATTTCATCGTAACTTTTTATGAAAAATTCTCTCCGTGTATACTTCTGAAATACGGAGGAAAAATTCCATAACCCAAGGGGCACTCTCAAGAATTCATAGTGCCGTCCGGCATCACGAACGCTGTATATTTTCGACTTTCAGGCTCCAACCTATTCTGAAAAAAGCCAATTTCAATTTCTTCAAATCTAAAGAGCTGTACATTTTCGTGCCCTTTAAAAAATCGAACTCATCTTCTATAAGCGGTAGTGGATAACGGTCTTTAATTACTTTTTTTATTAGGCTGCCGATAATCCACAGATAGCCTGTTGGCTCCGTTTTTCTTCTTTACTAACACTAACAGTCCGGTAGCGTATTCCAGTATATAACAGTTTGATCCTCTTTAATCCGAGCATCCATCGTACTCAGCAAGTCTGCTCCAATCGAAAGACTGTGTCGCATCAAATCGTCCGAGACCACATGGATCGTAAGATCATAGGCTTCGCCGTCAATAATAATAATGTCAGAAAATTTATGAAGGGTTCTAACGCTACCTGCGCCGATGTCAATTACCGTACCATGGTTAAATGTCATGGTTGTCCAATTACCGGTTACCGATGCGTAATTCAACACCATCCTCTTGCAGAGCTAGCGCGCCTAATTTGATATACGGATCTGCTCTCACAGGACACCCATCGCTATCGGTGATGATCAACGCCACAATGCTATGCCCCGCCATCTCCGTATCTTTGAAACATTTTCCATTTGAACAACGTGAATTAATTTTACTGTTTCTTATTGTGTTCGTTTCTTTGATCGCGCTCGCTGCAACACGACGGTTTGCCGCAACATGGCCATAACTCATTAAATCGGAAGCACTTGATACCTTTTCCCTTATTCGAACAATTCACTGCTCCGTTGACGATTCTTCGTTTCCGATCTTCCTCCTGGTTATCCCACAAACCTGGATCTGGCATGCCCGCAATAATACAATCAATCGGTTAATTGTCGTCGATTATTGGTACCCGGTTTGCAAGGATGACCTTGTCTGCGAGTAGTCTCCAAAATATTCCCCTTTCTTCCACGTATGATCTTCGAATTGCTTCCTAACGGCGACCTTATACTTAACCGGTGAGAAAAAATCTTCTTCGTATTGGCAAGAAGCTCGTCTATTGTCATTTCGATATGTTCTGCTTTTTAATGTGGCCAATTACAAGCTCATTTTTTTAGAAATGCATAAACATATATACAAATTTTTACAGAAAATTTTATCTTGAATACATATAAGCGTCGTTAATGGTGTCCAGCTTGTTGAAGAAGTCCTGTGGTAAACGTAAGAAAGGAGAGTAGCCGGATTATTTACGTACCTCAGGCGGTGCGAACAACGGAGAGTATACTATGGTGTAAGCGAAATGCCAAAGCGTCGCTCGTTGCACAATTTTCTGGACACCCTGGACTTCCACGTCCGACACCTAGATACAGGAAACTATGGGGAGAGACATCTAGACACCTTGAATTTCCACGTCCCACACTCAGATACAAGAACCTACTGAGAGGACACCCTGGACTTTCATGTCCGACATCCAGATAGAAGAAACTATGGAGCGAAACACCTGAGCATCCTATATCTCTCAAAACTATCATCTGAGATATTAGAGGTCTCAAGACGCACGCTCCGCATGAATTTTTGTTATACTTTTCGGACGGGCTTCTGTTATACTTTCGGACTTAATAATTTTATATTATTGTGAAAGCAGCCTTATATTAATTGATATGAAATAATATATAATAACGGTAGTTTCACGTACAAAATGTATTTGATTGTGCTGTGTATTCGTAAATTACCAACACCATCCAGAATACACATAGCTAAAGAAGGCAAAACAGCCAGCGCCATCTGTCTTACGGAAAAGTAAATGGACTTGCAAAGACGACGATGACGACGACGACGGAACTGAAATAAAATTATCTCGCTCGCCATCTTAATACGCTCTGATCACACACACTGATCGTATTGGGCTTGGTGGCAATCGATTCAGAACCGTCAATTCATATAGTGAGTGTATCACTAACTTCTTCTCGTGTATAGCGGTTCACAATATATTTTGTTCCCAACACAGATATAATCAAGAGACTCGGTCCAGTCTCGCGCCAAATACAGGCAACCGGCTGTGCAAGGCGCAGCTCGCCGAGACTCTTTACTCGAGTCAACACCTTATACCTGTGTTTGGAACGAAATATCTTATTAACCGCTATATATGAGAAAAAGTTATTGATACATTCACTATAGG
>JARQTH010000666.1:37348-54638 GCA_030142595.1 Trachelus iudaicus
ACTTTTTGTTAGAGGAATTCACAGCACTCCTGTACTTGGCGTAGTTTTTTACACGTAAGTGTTTTTTGGGGTATAAGAGTTGACTCAAGTAAAGAGTCTCTGCGAGCTGTGCCCTGTACAGCCGGTTGCCTGTGTACTTGGCGCGAGACTTGACCGAGTCTCTTGATCAAGTAAAAAGTCTCTGCAAGTTGTTCCCTGTACAACCGGTTGCCTGTACTTGGCGCAATACTCGACCAAGTCTCTTGATTTGGTACAATATATACGCGACACAGGGTAGCGTTACGAACCGATGCCGACCGAAAATCTTTATCTGTGGCCTTCCCACTTTTTACGATAAAGCGCGCGTTTACCTGAATAAGTTTGAAGTTTCAGCACGTGAAATTTTTGTAAATAGGTACATACATAACAGCAATCACCTGATAGCAAAGCACATGCACCGATAATTTCAATTTAATTCATTTTCAAATACACACTTCACGCACACAAAAGTTTTATGAACTGTTATCTATACTAAAAATATTTTACGATCGTACGGTGCACCTAAACGTAAATGTATCGTTTGTATGGAACACATAGTATATTGGTTCATAGGCAATGAGGAACTATTTTCTCAGAATGCATATATGGGTTCATAGGACTGAAAGGGTTAAAAAGTATAAGTATCTTCTATAAACAGCTACATACATTGATATTTCATAACAGTTTCGATTCACGCTCTCATGTCGCTTGCTACACTAAGAAATTTACTTCCTAAAGTCTGGTATTTTTAGAGAACTCTTTTTTTTTAGAGAACTATGTGCCATATTTGTTATATGCACGACACGAACACGACAAATAGATCCTTCTAAAGATACATATATTATTGAAATGCAGATAAGCGATGTCTAATAGACTCCGTACGATTATTAATAGATAAAACCGAAAGTTTTAGCTCCGAAGGTAGTAATGTGTAGCCTAACCTAATTAACCTCAGTGATAATTATTAATGACGAATCACTATTAGCTATTAGTTCTAGTTTGTTATTGTCAGTTAAGAATTGGAACTTAAACTTACGATTCCAAATGATATACAGTTTTGATACTATACCGGTACAAGTCACTACATCAGTCCTTGCAATATCCGCAATGTCGCCGGACCAGGGCTGGTTGGCCGTAAAACTTTTCATGGGCTGTACTTTCACCACTTTGACGACTTTTACGAACTTTGAGCCCAGAAACATTCTAAGTAGATATATTGTGTACGTGGTAACGCTGTTTATCAAAAACTAAGTTTTGCCAGCTTTTGGCTTCCTCGTCGAATACAGTGAAATTCCATCTGAGACGGTAACAGTAACAGATGGAAAAACAGTTGCGAGATGACTTCTTTTTTATCAAAAAGATAAATCCGATTCATAGTTAGGAAACACCTGCGAGTGAGTTCAGTTTGTTGACGAAAAATAATAATAATAAATAGACCTAATGATTCAACTTGTTCAATCTAGGTGCATTTTTTTTAAGGTAAAGTGATGATAAAAGTAGATTTCGTCTGATAATAACAGAGGCAACGTGTAAGGTAAGAACAATAGATTATTATCATTATCGATCGATCATTATCATTATTATCATATTTGAATGAGCCAAAATGCCAAAAGTAAATGCAAAGTTGTAATATTGATTGAATAGTACGCATGAGTATAATACACGAGTATCAAGTCTGGTACACGAGCTTTTAGGCCAGTGCCACAATCACACGAGTCTTGTACTCATTCGTTAATAGCTAGATACAACACTTTTTGTAACAAATGCCCAAAGAAAACGCCGTCTGGCCTGTTTTGTACGAGAGATGGCACTGTTAACCTACTCCAAAAATATTTTTAATAGGCTTCCCCTTCCTTGATAGTATATTATATGACCATGACGTCACTATCAAACATTTTTAGGTAATTTTATAGTCATTTGTCCAAAAAATAATATTTTAAGGAGGTCCTGTCGAAATTACCTACTTGAATTTTCACGTCTGAAACTTCTATAGGCTATAAATTAAACAATTTTGAACTCAATTGCAAAATTTGAAGATCGGTCACCAACGAAAATGTGAAGAAAAGTAATATCAAGAACGAAACTTTATATGTATATGGACTGAAAGGTCACGGAGATTGAATTTCGACTTTGGATGAGAATAGTACATTATGATACAAGTGCGGGAAGTTGGTGCCCGAGCGAAGCGAGGGTGGCAAATGTCACACGAGTAGGAATCACCAACCAGCACGCGTATCATATACTATTTTTTGCAACAATGTACGGAAAGTTCGCAGTATATGCACCAAAAACGAACTTTGAAGCAAAAAATGGTACCACTACGGATTCGTGAATTCTTCAGGATTCGATACATACCATAAAAAAGTGACCTTATCGGGTGTTTCGAAGAGTAATTGCAAATTAAATTGCCAGATCTCCGTCAATTCACCGGGAGAGACCCAATAAACAAATAAATAAAAGTCAAATAAAAGTACGATTTTTAAATATATTTGTACAAATGTGCTAATTTCACAAAGAATGAGCCAAGTTCACCTACAAACAAATGTCTATACTTGATTTGAATAATTATTTCGTAGAAAGTCCGGTTTGTTTTAATCGATTTGTGAAATTGATTCGATAGTTGCTCAGTTGACTAGCATACCTCGACAAGACCTTTGTAAGGTGCCCTCTGGCAACGCATTACGGGGTATTCTTTGGGCATTTGTTACAAAAAATTATTTTTACTATTATACAATAATTATTTATTAAGAATCTTGTGTGAAGCAAGCACGTGGACATACTAAAAATAGAAGGGAACGAAGAAAAAAAATGCGAATATCGTACTCCTATCACTGGATCGGGTCCAAGAAATGTTACAATGGAAAAAACTTGCCTCATTGAAATTCGCTTTTCCGCTAAAAATTTCGTAGCAAGTTGGAACCACTCCAAGAATCGTGGAAGTCGACCTGTTTGGCTCGGATTTCTTCATCCCTTTAACTTTTTATTCGATTTTTCCGTTTTCGTTAATGTCTTTCTCACGTTGCGACTTCATGTTTACCTCTACTTCCGATATGCCTCGTATTTATGAAACTTGAACACGTTGGAATTTCTGTACGCGATGCTCTTTTATTGAATCTCAAATTTCCACGAATGTCGACTCTTAAAAAACGTATGTACATGCAATTTGGGATAAACATTTAAGTCAGTCATTGTGTAAAGTAAAGTCAAGTCACAGAATATTAAATTAAAAATATTCTTACTCAATTATTATTCAACAATACAACCACGAGGAGAATCCACAGTTCATTTTGAATGATTACATAAAATTAATATTGGTATAATAAGTAGGCATCTTGTTTCACTTGCAGGAAATTAGGACACATTTATTAGTAATCAACCTTTGCATGATTACAGGAATTCATGTATTTAATATTTTTTATTCAATTGCCAGGTGTTAATGAGAAAATATTTTACGACGATTTTTGAATGTGCAGCTGATTTTGATAAGAGGGGTCTCGAGGTCATGAGCTGTTCCTTAAGAAATTGCCTGTTAGTAGATATATAAGAGTTAAGGAGTATTTTCATGCTCTGAGAGACCGTAATTGTATCTCTGCGCGAGAAACGAGGGGATGCTTGCGAGGTTCATTGCAAGGTTGACAACGAAAATGGATACAAAGGTCACGAAAAGGTCATAAAGAGGTCAAGCGAAGCATCGTGAGAACGTAGAATGATTTCGGGATGAAGATTTACTCTATTTCCTAAAATGGTTAACGGAATATAAAACTCAATTTGGAAATGCATTTTTTCAGGTCAAGTAATTGCGGATATGCAACGAATTTTCACAGGAATTACAACTTTCGTTTAAAAACCTTTAAATGATTGTATGGCAATGTTAATGAGATCCACACATTTATCATGCGTATTAAAATATCAATTTTAAATAATTATGAAGTCTAACCGCCCTCCCCCCCGTATGTTAACATATGTTATAGAGCTATGATCCATATCTACGCTTCGCTTTTCAGGTCAAGGTTAACCAAAAGCGACCAACCCATTAATTAAAGATTAGAATTAGACGGAATAATGATTGCCATTGGTTGTTGATCGAATATGTCGAAGCAAAAATTATTGGATTATGTTTTTATTGCAAATAATATGCATTCGTCAGGTATAAACAATTATTTATTTATTAGACGTAGTACTCAAGGACCTTAAAAACCTTAAGATACCAAGCTTCATAAAAATCGGACAATTTTTATAATTATGATTCGTCGTATTACATTTTGAATTTGCAAAATCTTAGATCAAATTCGGGTTCAGCGAACTCGAAAACCTTAAGTGACTGCATTTTATGTAAATTGAAATATACATGCATGCATATATGCGTATGTAATACTCAAGGGATAAAAGTGGTCTAAAAGGCGAGATGTGAGTGTGAGCCTATACTATGTTTAAATTCCCTTGAGCATTACCTCGAGTATACTCGGAGTAACCGAGTGTCTTTCATAAGGTTCACACCGAGTACACTTGAGGTGTCTTCTTTCGTCATAAGTTTCTGGCCCGATAAGCCACAAATTTAAACAAAAATTAAAGTTAAAACTATGTGTGTGTATTGCATTAAAACTTTCGTTAAATAATTGCATAGTTATACTTGATCGAAGCTTGTAATATAAACTACCTTACTGTCCTAAAATATAATTGTCCTAAATTAAAAAGTTATTACCGGTAATATTACGCAATCAGTGATTTCGAATCCATTGACGAAGTTTTTCAATTCAATATAGCGGACAGCAATTTAAAGAGTATTCGGATTAGTATGTAAATTAATTTTTATCCGAAATCTTATATATTGATGTTCAAACATTATATTTCCATTCAGTAATCTAAAAAACTCATTAAAAAAACCATACTGAGTAGTCATTTGTGTAGCTTAAAAAATAACCTCAGGAGGTTTTATCCTTTCAAAGCATTTTTCGAATATATCTGCCAAGTACAATACTTTTTTTTTAATGTTGACCCTCGGGAAGAATTAAGATCATTAGCAGTATAAAACTGCGATGGTATAAACTTGTCCCATACTTCGAGTAATATTTGCAGAAGATGTTAGGAGCCAATAAAAGGTCTAGACTCATGCTTAATTAAGAAAAAAAAAAATAATCGATCGAGTTTGCACGACTTACGTAAGACTATTTTGAGAAGATTTAAAATTTCTACTTGGGTTAACGTGTTGAACTTAATATACAAGAAGTCACTAATTTTTTCAGTCGAAGAGCTAACTCCCAATAGTACAAATACCTATCAGCGTAATTCCGAAACATTTATCCCAAGCATTGCTATGGTACTCTACAATTATATAAAAAAAATAAAAGCAGGTTCTCCGTCCAATCGACGATAAAGAAAAATCAATTTATATACTACACAATAAAAATGGCTGTTTTCTCAAAGATTCGAGAAAAAAACGATTCTTTGCATAAAAGCAAAAATAAAAAACATTCAATAAGGATAATAATCTCTACAATACCATATAATAAATACCAGATTGAGTATTTTTGATAAATAAATGTCAACATTTTTTCTTTTCAAAGATTCAAAATACATTTAAAATTGAACTTACTTAGCGAGAACTTACTGTTAATATAGTATTACATTAGTCACAAATATAATATAACAAAAATGGAACGAGACTATGTATACATATAGGTACTATTATGAGTTACGTCAACAATTAATTTTGAAATTTTCCAATTACCCCAACTTTAATTTCAACTTGAAACATTATTGCTCGTGGCATTCTTTAAATATGACGAAAGACAGTGTATGCACTTCAGTATTATTTTCGTTATAGTACATATGCATGCTCGTACAGTAATGTGCAATTGAAGTGGAACACTTCAATTTTTGTGTATTTCTGCGAAATTATGATCGATTTCAAAAATCCAAAGACACATTTCTTTCGAAATTTCCTTCCCATTCGAATGGTATAGGTCTCATCCCGATCGAATACAAAATGGCCGAACAGTAGAGGTTGGAGTGAAATAGTGCATTTTGGAACTTTTTAAAAAGTGCGAGAACTAGTAGTTCCGGAAGGAAACTCATATTTCTAATTATGGCACGAGAAAAAGCATCCTTCGGCAGTCGAAAAACACCCCCATTGCACCCCTGTAACATGACTCTAAGGGGAGCTACACCCACTTGAAGTGAAAACACTTAATCGGCCATAACTTCCGAACGCGCCGGCCAATCTGGTTCAGTTTTTGCGTGATTTCATCTTTAACGATACTGCGGATTCTCACGAAATTATCGTAAGCTTCAGGTGCGCTTGCGATATTTCGAGATCTCTGTCACGTGATTGCCCCGGAGAACAATAATCTTGTGAGAATCTGCAGTATCATTAAAGATGATATCACGCAGAAACTGGACCAGATTGGCTGGCGCGTTCGGAAGTTATGGTCAATTAACTGCTTTCACTTCAATGGGGTGTAGCACCCCCTAGAGTGATCCTACAGGGACTCAATGGGGGTGTTTCTTTAATGCCGAACGATGCTCTCTCTTGTACCATAATTAGTACTATGGATTTCCTTCCGGAACTACTAATTTTTGCATTTTTCAAAGAGTCCCAAAATGCAATATTACACTCCAACCCCTGTCGTTCAGCCATTTTGTATCCGATCGAGATAAAACCTTTACCATTCGAACGGGGAGGAAATTTTCTAAAAATATGTCTTTGGATTTTTGAAATCGATCATAGTTTCGCAGAAATACACAAAAATTGAAGTGTTCCACTTCAATTGCACATTACTGTATGTATACATGAATGTATCACAGCATCGCATATGCGCGACACTGATACTGAGAATTTCCCCTCTGCCATTCATTTTGCGCAAGATTTACATTGCCACGAAAGCCAAGAACTTACTAAATGGAAAGTTATATGTAAACAGTTCAAAATTGATATGCCACTTCAAGATTCCCGTGAATTTCTGCAAATAGTGAACGCAGCTAATTGCCTGAGCACCAGAGACTATTTTATTAAAACTTTATTAATGATAAATGTAGTTTCGAAACAGCTAGCGAATACAAGACATTGATAAAAAAGAAGAATGCAAAAAAAATGTTAATTCAAATTTTCAAACCCATCAAAACCAAAAACATATGGGTAAATGTACGTACATACATATGCATACTGTAAAATGATTGCACCAGCAATAATAATAACTACGAACTATTAATTTATTTACCCATTACAAAAATCATGATTTCTCAAGATCCACTACTTCTCACTATTTACTATTGTCATGATGAAGATTAATTCCGCAATGCTAAACTTCTATTCATTAAAATTGAAAATTTGTAATCAACATTTCCTCAACTCATCCTTTATAATTTTAAAGTTGATATCCTCTGCTGGTATGAAAGCTTCGAAGATCACGAATCGAATACAAAAAATATTAAGAATAAGGAAGAGGACGATGTCTCGTGATTTCGGGCAATCAATAAATACGTAGTATAATTAATATCTGTGACAAAAATTCGTTAGTCTTGCGCCATAATCGAGATTCGAATATGAATGAAATTTCGTCGGAAGAGAGAAAAGCGTAATCGATCTTCAGGGAAAATGCTGATGACGGTAATACGACCTAAGGAAGAAAAAAAAATAAATGAATTAGCGAAGAGTGAACAAAACGATGAAATAAAACACTATTGAAAATAAGAAAGAAGGAAAGCATAAAAGTCTCGAAGGATCCGGCAGCAGCTGCATAGGCATTATTAAAACTGAGAGACACAAGACTAGACGGATACAGTGTGATGCAAGAATGATATTAAGATTGAACACGTGTACAATGTGACTTTAAAGCTCAGTTACTAGAGCATCCTAAAGTTTCGTATAAGCGTCAGTTTAGACAAACATTCGGTATATTTTATATTATAAAAACATGCTTACGGTGTTATAGCATAAAATACTTTTGATATGCATAAGTGTGAATAATAATTTATATATTTATGTAATATTTTTCAAGCAAGAAAAACGGGGAAAAAATATTAATTACTTAAATTATCAAACATTGATTGATTTTCTGATAGCGGTTGTTCATTAGCTGTAATAAAAAATAAAAAATTTAAATAAAAATGTTTAACATACGGCACTATTGCATGTGATATATGTATAATGCGATACTTATATTGATACAACAAATACATTGTATGGATGCTGTATGTATAGATAGCATATTTATCACAGACCAGTATTTAGCCGGATTTCTGAATTTTTTAAATATACGAAATATTTTAGACACTTTTTTTTTGTATTTTATGTTAATAAATATTTTCTTAAGTAAATTTCGTTTTTTTCTAAACAATCTGAACAGGACAAATAATAATCAGTGACCTTTAAATACAAGGAATTTGTTCTACATGCGGATTTTTACATTCGAAGTAATGCAACGAAGAAAAAGTAATTTTAATAAAATGCACGTAATCCGCCCAGTATAGAAATTCATAAAAGTGTATTGTATTCAACAATAGCACATCACAAGTGTTAATGTCACACAACACACATGTCCAAAAGGCATTTTTAAGATGTCTTAACTTCCGTGCTATTAAACGCTTTAAAGACGACTTTTGGACATTATCGGTTATCTGAGAAGTATATGACTTAGGCCTTGTACTACATAAGAAAGTAGTTCTTTCAAATTCTCGTGAAAATTCATAACGAATCAAGGGTAAATCAACTGCATATACAGGGTGAGTCACGTACCGTTAGCACCTCAAATATCTTCATTGTTTCTGTAGATACGTAAAATATGGTAAGGACAAAGTTCAATGATACAATGGGGCTGACATAATGCCACCAAAAAAATTTGTTTTCGTGTCATTTTTTCGAGATATCAAGGTCACCTTAACTTTTTTAAATGGAACCCCCCTTTTTTAAATACCTACAGTGATAGTCCCTCTCATTAGGAATTCGGTGACTATAATTGTTCCAAGGTCATTCAAGGTCAAGATTGAACCATAGTTCGTCAACGGAATGATGACGGGACAGAAACACGCTCAATGTTTGCACGAAGATCTGCCAATTCTGTTAGAAGATGATAATAAGTATAATACATCCGAGGTGATATTCGTACATGCTGTGATGATACGCTGACAGATATCTTCAACTGTTGGTGGAGCATCAATGTACACGGTCTCTTTTAATAGACCCCATATAAGGAAATCCAGTGTCTGTGACCTTGAAAGATCTTGGAAGAATTATAGTCACTGAATTCCTAATGAAAGAGACTATCACTGTATGTATTTAAAAGGGGTGGTTCCATTTAAAAAAGTCAAGGTGACCTTGATATCTCAAAAAAATGACACGAAAACAAATTTTTTTTGACATCATGTCAGCCCCATTGTACCATTCAACTTTGTCTTTACCATATTTTACGTATCTATAGAAACCATAAAGATATTTGAGGTACTAACTTTAGGTGAGTCACCCGGTATATACCAAATTTATTCTGAATAGACCTTAAGTAATTTATCAACATAGGAGAATGATAATGAGAAATTTTAATCCGAATTCACAGCAAATATTATTTGGATCTCATGTAAACGTAATACTTATAAATGAAAAGTGCACTCAATCACGTAAAAAGCATACCTGAGCCTGAAAAATGCTACTTTCAGTTCAAATTTTTGTATAACATAACGTCCGCTTCAAGATATGCCAATTTTTAACAGCACCCGTCTTATCACGAATGCCACGAGTTATATCCCTGAGAAGAGAGGCACGCAACACACTCATAAATATTTATACGTTCTCAAGGCAGTGGCCTATCGGTTGCCCCGACACGCACCTGTCTTTACGTTTTAACCCAACTTTGACCTATCTCGCATAAACATCTAATCCGAGAGACTGACCTGCGTGTGACATTTAAGCCAAATGTAAAAAAACAGTAACGACGAGAGTTTACGATATGGCACAATAACAAAGTTCCCCATGATCTAGGGATAAAAGAACGTGGGGTTAAAGTTATGAGAGTGTCAAAAGTTCGATTAGGATCATTAATGGACGTCAGTGACTTCCCGGTCTCCGGTCGCGTGTAGCTGGTGATACCTTCGATCCGAGGATGGTTAGGAGGTCTTAAAGTACAAGCAAATCGGAAGTATCTGCTATTTGTACCGACCTCTCCCTACTGTCAATATAGTAAACAGACATACATATTCATTTAAGAGCTCTCCCGTATATGTATCTCGAGTAGAACTTGGCAAACAAAGTAAGACTCCTGCGGCAAGACAAAGATTCATAGATTCTGTGTACCTGCTGTATTGGACTTAGGAAGAATACGAATTACGAGTTTACTTAGTTTGTTTTCTGAGTAACTATGGGTAGGAAGAATGATAGGTAGATAAGACTTTCTTGGTAGACTTGTGAGAAATTCTAACTCTATTCGTTTTCGTTACGAACAAGACTATGAAGTAGAATACAATATTTACGTATAATGTAAATTTTTCAATTTTCTTTGAAAATAATATAAATAATGAAAATTTAAAAAATTACAAATATATCATAATATGTAACGTGATTTATATTTCAAAATAAAGAAATTATAAACGGTCAACCAACAAAATTTCGAATAACTCTGAATCTGTAGGACCATGGAATTCTTGTAATTTACACTTTCGTACGTTATTTTCTATTACGACTGTATTATGGTGAATATTTGAATACAAAAATATAAATTACAGTATGATTAATAAGTCTTTGTTATAATTTTCTTTGCTGAATCCATACTATGCAGAGTAGTACACGTATTAATTGTAAGTAGCAACATGTACCAAGTAAATGCCAGTTCGGTACAATCTGACTGCAAAATAATTACCGTTTGCAATTTGAAAAGAAACCTTGACGTTCAATGTAAAAAGTGTAAGAGGTGTAAAAGACAATCAGCTTCAATATATTTTATTAAAAAATTTTACTTCTTCATACAATCCTCGTTTTTGATAAAAGATGAGTCCTCGGTTTCTGAAGCATACTATGAGTCAAGGTATGTATAGTCTGGTTCAAAAGGATTCACAAATATCCGCAATAAAGCGTAATGTATTAGAATTTCGAATAATGGGATATAAACCAAAATCAAGGTCGGATAGATATCGATCGAGGGGGCTTCTGGATGCTTCTCAGAAACAAAACCTTTGGAATGGCCATAGCGTTACAGGATGGTCAAGGTTCAAGGATTGGTAATGGCTTTTTGGATTTGCAAAATTTCTCCCCTTCTGCCCCAAGTCTTCCCCATACCATGTATAAGTTCCTCTCTGTGAATCCGAAAGGATTTCTCGACCGTATACGATTATATCCTACGGAATCAGGAGACCAGACCAGGCCAGTCCCGTTCTTGGGTTGAGTCTCTAATTTGCATTGAGAACTTGCCATGCCTTTACATAAAGGATTCTACAAAAGCCATATACACGTACATGGGTACAGTATATTTATAAGTATAATACAGCAAGTCACATAAATATTGAACTAACCGGAAGTACAAGTAGCACCACGAGAAGTAGTATTATGCCTGTTTATCTTACCTGTCTGCGTTGTAATGCGACCTGAGAATGAATTAGGATCTTATTTTCATGTTTTTAAATACGATTGTTCTGGTATCTTGAACAACGATATAATCAATAACATTGCGAATCTCTCGCGATGGACTTGAGGAAGTTAATTTCGCGAAGAAAAAGAACGGAAAAGACTGGATTATTACAACTGAAGTCGATACAGTGGGACTTTGACAATTCGAACTTCTATATATCAAAACCTCTATAAGATTATGAATCTTCGAATTTTCGAATGCTTCACCTCTATAACTTGAAAACTCCGATTGGTCGAATCTACGATAACTCGGAATATATTTCGTTTCCTTTGAGACTCGATTTATCGACGTTCCACTGTATTAAATTTTGGAGAGAAAAAATATTTGTATCGTTATACAAGGGGATGAAACAGTTTCATGTAACGTTGCTCCAATACATTGATTACTCTGGCTCGGTTATCTCTTGTAAACAAAGGCTTCTTGTTAATTGATAATCAACAGTATCACGACAGCCTCAGTGAGCCTTGATTATACAACAAGAAATCAAAGGAAATAAAACACAGGTGATAGACCTTCCGCCGGAGTCGTATCGAAAATCGTTGAGCGGGCGGGAAATTTGAAACGTTCGTGTGGCAGTTTGCTTTGTTTTGTTTGTCTTGTGTTTCTGGATAAACATCGACGTTGAGTAATCTATGTTGTCGCGTCAGGTCTTAATAGGTTAAATGAATTTAGCGACACGTTTCGCTAATTGAGTTATTTTGATTTTCGAAAATTGTCACATTTTCGGAAATTCTTCTCGTTATCATTTGCATCTCCTATCGTGACGACGTGCCCGTGAGTATTTATTGAAATGAGTGTCGACTTGGATTTATTTATTATTTTTATGACCCCGAATAAATATTTTTGAGTTTCCTCATTTTTTTTTACTTTTCTCTCTGCTTTAATTTTAATGCATTGATATGATATAGAAGTGATAAATTAGATAAGACTTTCGCGTATTAACGTAATTCATATATGTGGACTTAACAACGGAAATTTACTTATTCTAATTTCTTTGACTTTCAAAACATGTAGTTTAGTGCTGTATAAATATGTTGAACTTTTTGCAAATTATTAGTATATCATTCTAGTACAATTTTCTGCAACTCTTACATAGTACACAAATTATCTTCGTGCACTTGAATTTTCAATGAAAGTGATATATTTTTTTGGTTAATATGTATTTCCGAAGTGACCCGTATGAAACTTTTGCTGTGTATAAATTCTTTGAAATTATGAAACTCAAAAAAATCTGTTTAATTAGTTATTAAACAGTGACTGTGCCAATACACCTGTTTCTGTACATGTTCATCAATCTATTTTCCTCTTTCGATATCCAAACCATGTTTTTACATGGGCACACAATACCAAGCGCCAAAACTCATCACGTGACCATTCATCTGCCATAGAATCTCCCATTTACTTGGCTCATATTTTCCAATTCTGTTTCGTTCCATCATTTTTACACTTGATTGCAAAGCGCCGATATGTGTCACCTGTAGAATGCTAAATTAATGAATTGGTACGATTCAGAGAACAAAATAATTCAGTAGGAAAAATTTCTCTACAAAAATTTTGGATATATCAACAATAGACAATACAAAAATTCTTTAGGCACTGGTGATAATCTGAAGTAACGCGGCAGGCTGTTTTTGATCCCTGTGGAGAGTCTCAGGTGATAAACGTGTAAAAAACATGATTGCGAACCGTGACATAGAAAATCATCAGTTGAAAATGGTGCAAAATTCTGGAAACATAAGGGATCTTGAAAAGAACTTAAAGGATTTGGAGCAAAATTTCAAAGACACGAAAGACCTTATGTATTCAGATAACGTTAAGAATCAGGTCAAGGACGATATTGAAAGACCAATAGGTGAACTGGAGGACACCACCAAGATTCTAATTACAGAATTGATATCGCAGGAGGACGATAATCTTGCAGAAGTAAGTGATCTCTTACATATCAATTGACACTATTTTGTTAAAAGAAATAATACTTCTGTATCGATTGTCATATAGTGTCAATCAGAACGTAATGATGTATGTATCTATTGAGATGTTCACATTGTTTCCAATCTTTGATCTTGATGATCCACTTTTCTATGACTATTGTTTTTCACAGTTTGATTCCTTAGCCGTTTGACCTTTATAAAATTCCAGCACTAACTATTCAACATTATTATTCTGTGACCTTTATCGTAAAACAATTGTATTGCAATTATTGTACATGAAGCAAATATTCTACCTATCAACTATTTCCTAGTTTCTGGTCATATGAATGAAAACAAAAAAAACGAAACTTTGTGCCAAAAATCGAGATATACTTGTTGAATAGCATTTTTATTCACATTTAAACGCGTTTGCGTTACTTGTCGTTAGATAACAGAAATCGAGGAATCTAGAGCTCCGCCATTCAAATACGCGGAAACGAAATTACGACCCGATGCCCCACCATTTACACCAGAATGCGTTGAACCGATATCCGACGTATTGTATATTAATTCTGAAACGACCAGTGGCAGCTTTGTTAATGTGGATCTCAGTTCTTTCGACGACCAAGTGATTCCGCTATCAGAACTTCCGGCTTCTTCAAAGACTCTGAAAGACCTTAAGGATTCTAAAGAACAAAGACTCAAACCTTTCAGTCTTACGTCGAGTTCCAATTCGAAGAAAGTCTTTGCCAGCACGGAAATCCCAGTACGTATTTTTTTCTAAGTGCATAATTCTAAATGAATTGTTTTTTTTTATATAAAGTTCAGAAACAGCAATTCGAAATTCTGGAAAGATTACATTATAGACTTCCGTTAAAGCAACATTGGAAAAAACATAAAAGCTTTATAAAATGCACACGTAATCTTATAAGTAGACTACAAGACCCGCAAGGATTTTGTTTAAATAATATTTTTAGTAAATATTCTCTTTACTTATATGCTTCTAAAAACAATGTATATTTGGGACAATGTAGACTGTATTAAAATTTACCTTGAAAATCGAATTACGGGGATAGAAGATTTTAAAAATGCCTTCGTCAATGAAAATACTGGAATTTCGTTATCACGTGCTTTCTATTGCACAATTAATTTGCGAACACAGTGTAAATAATCACATAACGGAACTAACGAAATTTCTTACGGTTCACGTGCTAATTATGCAATGTTAAAAATGCAACAAAATCACCTCATGATTTGATAATGTGTCATGGAAACAAGTGAATTAAAACAACGTATCCCATTGAATTTTATGATTTTGACACTCCATTTACACACATGGTCACGGAATATAAAAAATTTCAATAATTTAATCAGAACCATCTGAGTCTGAGAAATTCTTATTAATTCTGCAGCAATATATCCGTTCAGAAACTTCTTCTCGTTCCATAAATACGTGAAACTTTCCATCGTAAAATATGACACGCAAAAAGTTTTCAAACACTTCGCAAAAATTCTTTCGCAGTCCTAGTTGTGCTTAGAGAAATAAAGAAAATTCCATAATACGAAATAGGATTTTCTATGAAAAAATTCTAACGTACAGATTCGTCTCTAAAAGGATCCTTGAAATTTTTCAGACGGCACAAAACGCGCAAGCTGCAGTTTCCGTCGCGACGCAGAAAGTAACTGGAGAAGAGGAAGTGACTTCACCGCCACAAAGGATAATTAATAGACGCCCAGCTATTTTTTCTGCAAATTTTTTTTTCGGTAACAAAACTCAAATTGCCGTGTTAGTATCGAGCGTAAGTATCTGCGCAATTTTGATTGTCTACGTACTTTTGTGATTGCTCGGATATTTTCCGTTAGTCCTGTGCAAATTTCTCACACCAAACTAACTCCTTTAATATATATATTTAATAAATGATCTTTTTTTCAATACAAATATTCTATTGTTAACAATACGTAACGAATTAATGGACCAATACTCGATTCTTAGTGATGCGAGAAAAAAACTGAGAAACTTTACTAAATATTTTAAATATCAAAGTAAAAAGAAATTTTGCAAAACATATTCGATGTTCTGTATATTCATTTTTGAGGTTAGACATTAGGTAGTTGACTCTGAGTTAACATGTATTATGCGCTGCAACATTATCGTGAGGAAGAATAGGATCGAATCATGAAGGGTTCGTGACTTATGTATTAATCACTGGAAAAGTAGAACGTGCATATATGTATATACATATGTATCTCGGTAAACGTATGTTACGTACATAACGTATGGCATTGCGAAGACACATGAAGATTATGGCAATAATCCACATACCGACGAACATTAATAGTCATACTTTTTGCACGAACGAATATATTTTTAGATCATTATGAATTTATGATAGACTATAGTTTTCTCAGCGTACCTGCATATCCTCTTTCTTAAAAAATTGCAAAAATTTAATACTTAATACTTTTTAGTCTTTGGACGATGTTTAATGGGACGAATGTTTGTTAAATAAGGGTAAATCGAGACTTCAGAGGTAAATAATATCTGTCTACTTGACTGTCCTCATAATCTAGACCTAAATCGTTGTTAGGTTATAATATTCATTGTGTTCAAGTCATTCGGAATTTTGGACTACCCAGACGATATTCTTTTCCTTTTACGACCTAGGATCCAACTCGTTGTCTCAGAAAATAGGGGTACGCATGCGTGAGTGTATATCTAAGATTTGAGTAAAGAGATTGGATTGATGATGGGAAACATTAATTTTCAGATATAGATGAAATAGTAAGATCCGTAGATGTGAACCACTGCCAAATTTAAAGTGACAGTTACGTGAATTAATTTTTTTACGGGAAAATGGGGGAAAACGTAGCAGGAAGAACGCAGAATCATCCCTTGTCACAAATATGTCTTATTTATCACAAAAAAAAAACAAGCCACAAGTTGAAACTTGCAATTTGTTTCCTCCGAATTGTAAATAGTGTATGAAGTCCCTATACGAGGAAGCATTTTCATTTTTTTTTTAATTTTTGACTTCCTCATAGATGAATCTTCATTTACTACCGACGATTCAGCGGAAGCAAATTGTAAAATTTAAATCCTGGGCTTCCGCATATAGGGACATCAAAATTCAAAAACTTGAATATAAGTAGAATCAAATCCGTTCTTCCGATCTCCGCCAAATTTGATACATATCACGGCTGTTCGATGTTCTATACTTTTGGAAAGTTGAAGCTCAATCGGTCAAAGTTGACGGGAATAATATTGATAAATTAGATTTTTCGAAAAATTCAAAATATCATAAAATCAAAACTTCTCGATGGATTCGGACCAATGCGACACCAACCAACCTTCGATACAAATCTCTTTGTCAAGAACTATTTAGATGAGTATCACAAAATTTGCGAACGTTAGAGTGATAACGTCCTTCTTTTGCGAATTTGAAAACGACGTAAAATCCAAGCCACAGCTTGCATCATGACGAAAATTTTCCACCGTCACATAACTTCTTCTATAAGGAAAAAAAAAATCGAGATATAAAGTTTTAAAAATAGGCGGAGTTAAATGTTTACAAATTAATTCAGTCTGAACCGAATACAAAATGGAGCAAGTGAATGAAAAAAATATATACAGGATGTATCTTAAGCCCCGGACAAGAGACATACTGTTAGATCTGGAGTGAAAAAATAAAAATATTGGCGTTAACAAAAATCAAAAATTTTAATTAGTTTATTAATTATTAAAGATTAAAGTTA
>JARQTH010000669.1:0-35375 GCA_030142595.1 Trachelus iudaicus
CACACATACGTACACGCATACACACGCACTCCACATGAAAGCCTTAATAATTCTATATTATTGTGAAAGCAGCCTTATTATAGATATAAAGTGTATTTGATTGTGTTGTGTATTCGTAAATTACCAGCACCATCCAGAGTATAAATAGGTAAGGAAGGCAAAGCAGTCAGCGCCATCTGTCGTGTAACAATGTAGATGGACGTGCATAGATGACGACGACAGACCTGAAATAAAATCATCTCGCTCGCCATCTCAATACTCCCTGATCTCGTACATCAATTTCATTGATTTTGTGTGAATGTAACTATATAACTTTTTCTCACACATAGCCGTTCATGAATTTATTAGATTCCAACACAGGTACAAGAGATGCTTGGAGTAAAAACCCTCGGCGGACTGTGCCCTGTACGGCGGGTTGCCTGTACTTGGCGCGAGACTCAACCGAATCTTTTGAATGCTATAACTTTGTAACGGAGTGGAATTTTCTTCAATTCTTTTTTAAATTCTTAAATGTATAACAAATAAAAATCTGTAACAAGAAAATCGATTTTTTGAAAATCTCAGGAGTGTGTGAGCCCTTAAGAGTTTGCCTACCGCATTCTGAGACGACATATCATGTAGTTGGTACAGAAACTTTAAAAAAAATCTTTTTCGTTGATCCATTAAACTTATGACGGACTCCTTGGAGAAATGTTTATTACAAATATTATCGTAGTTTGTTGGGCGAAGGTGGCCTGGAAGAATCTAACATAGTCAAGTGGCCAAGATATCTGGTTATGTGAGTGGGAAACTAAAATTTACCAAGCAGAGAATATTCTTATTATAAATAACCTGTTCGGTCACAACAAAGTGCAACTATTTTCTATATAATATTATGGCGGACATTAGCTGCGAAATGAAATGATGCTGTTGGGCCGTCACTCTTCCCTACACGACTTAATGTAACACGTTTTCTCCATTTTTGTGGATATATCATACCGCAAAAATATTTTCGAACCTCATACTAACCACGTGTTGATTGCAACGTTGATTGTAACTGGAAAGCATGTACAAAGGAGGCACCGATACATTTAAGGAAATATAGATGGGACACTACTGTCCGTCACGATATCTTTGGAAACGAGACGACAAGTCTGATATTCTCATTGGTTAGAACGCTTAGAAAAATATGGATCCCACTATAAGAATAGCTCTCGGCTCGCGACTTTGTTGCAGTGGGCTCATTCCATATTGAGTATAGTCCAGTGGACATAACTAGTGGCTGGACAGGGCATGCGTTTCTGGTCAGGCGCTAGGTTGTTTTCCTAGTTAACGTCTGGATAGAATTAAGGAAAACCAGCTTGTACGCAGTTAGGGCCCATATGCAATTTCTACTGTGGCTAAAAGATACAGCATTGAATAAAATGCGTTCAAAAATCGCAAAGTTAGGGATCAATTTCACAATACTTAAACCAGTTTTCAATGAAACCGGGGAAGTCAATATCAAAATATTATTACAAAAAGACGGTGATCGCCTCTGAATCACAAAAAGTACAAAAACTTTTCAAAGCATTGCATATTGATTGAAACAAATTGAAAATAAAGCATGATTTATTATGCTTATATATGTCCTCTTAAAAGTTTTTTATTTTCAACGAAACTAGTCTCTGATAATATTTTCAAAATAAAATAAGATCCCGAGCAGTATAATTCAAATTTAACAAACTGATTTCAATATTGGCGTAACACTAGCTTTATTATGGCAATAAATTGAATAGAACTATAATATTCGACTAATATTGGTACAAGATTTGGATAACCACTTATTTTTAAATAAGAGTTAATAATAAATTTTTAATAAGATCCGATTCGATAACTAGATCAACCGAGCTGTCCGATAATTGTATCTTACTCGTCGCCCTACGCTTTCTCGATCAATATGGATCCAAGGATCGTTAATGCGGTGACAAATCGAGATCGGTCTTGTCCCTTCATCCTTTCTTGTTTTTTTCTGCTTTTGCGTTAAACCACTCAGCCCACCCCTCGCGAAATCATCTCCCTATATTACATGAGTACGTTATCGTTTGCAATTTGCGATGTTCTGCGGGAACATTATTCTAGAATATCGTTCGAGTGTTGTTAAACGTGCCTTCTGTCGCATTTTGATCTGGTTTCCATATCCATCACTTGTAATTATTATTAATGATATTCTGTTTTCTATAACAAATCAGATCTATCTTTAGATTTCGTTCCTTATAGCTTTGCGTCTATTAAAATTAATTCAGTAATTTTTGCTGAATCTCTCCAGTTTATTTTTGATTTAGTTATTCTTTTCATCCCCTAATTCACGACCCCACTACATAAGAACTGCCCAAGGGTAATAATTCAACAGTAAAACAGTTCAGCGGTTGAGCTTCTTTGCATGTGACGTCCAAAAATTTAATATATTTCTTTCTTCTTCTATTAGATTTTCAGAGTGCCATTTATTTGTAAATCACGCCAGGAGAGCGTCGTTACAACATACATATGGGGCATTCCGCGTCAACTGAGACAGAGCTGTACCCAAAAATTCTTTTGACCTAAAAATTTTTTTAAATATGGAAAATTTAGCATTTTTTTTATGTACTTTCGATTACCGAGTGGCACTTTTTCAAATTTCGGCCCCTGGCAGAGTTGCACGTCCCCTAACCTTAAACAAAATACTAGTTTACGCAATGATCAAGCTGATAGAAATCACAGGGCTTCCGAAAAATTCCAAGCAACAACTATCTTTATGTATTTTGAGCTGCTGAACACGAATCCGACGGTATTTTTTTACCGATACCTTGAGCGTTCCTCCCTAACCTCAAAAGACACCCCAAAAATGGCTGTTTTACGCTGTTGAGAGGTATACCAGGCGATCGGGGTGAGGAAAATTATTGGCAAAGAGTATTTTTATGTATTTTGAGCTGCTGAACACGAATCCGACAGTATTTTTTACCGATACCTTAAGCGTTCCACCCTAACCTCAAAAAAACACATCAAATCGCAGTTTTACGCGGTTGCCAATCATAAATTTGGAGAAAAATTAGTGACAAAGCCTATTCTTATGTATTTTGAGCCGCTGAACACGAATATGAAGCTATTTTTTATCGAGCTCCCGAGCATTCGTTCCTAACCTCAGAAAATACCCAAATCGCATGGTTTTATTGATCGTGAGAAATTAACCACGCGAAGGTGCGTCTCGAACTGTACGATCCTAATGTAAGTCATCTCGGAGTTAAATTTTCATCAAGGTGAGAATGTTTATTTTGCTGCTTACTGTTATCTAGATTTTATCCAAATTTTCTTTCGGTTTCTGTGAAAGGTCTCTGCGTTTTACAGGGTTGAGACTGTCTTCAAGGTTATATATGAAGCCCGCATTACTTTCTTCTTTCTTTGCTTTTTCCATATTTAAAATTTTTTTAATTTTTTAATATTATATCTAGTATAAATTATTCTGTATATCTTAACAACAATGCTGTATGCCTGAATTTAGTATTGTAAGATTGAAAGAATCTCAAGAGCTCCAGAGTATCTGTAGACTTTTACAACTGGGCCAAGAACAAATTCGCATCAATTAAGTTCTTTTACTACGATAAAACTCAACATGATAGAACTAAAAGATTCCTTGCTAAAAGATTCTCAAATGCTCCCGCTGTACCAAAAATTCAAAGTGGACACGCTTTTATAGTTACACCAGGTAAGCAATTAAAAGTCTACAGATATTCTGGAGATCTTGAGATTCTTTCAATCTCGTGTTCAGCGGCTCAAAATACATAAAAATAGGCTTTGTCACTAATTTTTTTCCAAATTTATGATTGACAACCACGTAAAACTGCGATTTGATGTGTTTTTTTGAGGTTAGGGTGGAACGCTTAAGGTATCGGTAAAAAATACTGTCGGATTCGTGTTCAGCAGCTCAAAATACATAAAAATACTCTTTGCCAATAATTTTCGTCACCCCGATCGCCTGGTATACCTCTCAACAGCGTAAAACAGCCATTTTTAGGGTGTTTTTTGAGGTTAGGGAGGAACGCTCAAGGTATCGGTAAAAAATACCATCGGATTCGTGTTCAGCAGCTCAAAATACATAAAGATAGTCGTTGCTTGGAATATTTCGGAAGCCCTGTGATTTCTATCAGCTTGATCATTGCGTAAACTAGTATTTTTTTAAGGTTAGGGAACGTGCAGCTCTGCCAGGGGCCGAAATTTGAAAAATTGCCACTCGGTAATCGAAAGTACATAAAAAATGCTAAATTTTCCATATTTAAAAAAATTTTTAGGTCAGAAGAATTTTTGGGTACAGCACTGTCTCAGTTGACGCGGAATGCCCCATATACATATTACCGTTTTTCCAACTGACGTTTTAAATTATGGCATCAGCTGCTTGTATGCGGTAACTAAATCTATCAACCTTCCTTATCGACTGCTTTTTCTAGTCACCATAATTCATATCCATTGATTTTTTAGACATTTCACTAGTATTAACGCGAAATATTTGATAAAAATGATTCCTGACAAATGTTTAATAAAGTTTGAATTTAACCTCCAATATATTTTGTACCATTAATACTTTAAAAATAATTTGTGTTTACTCAGCAAATATTTTAACTCATATGTAATTCACTTGCAAGTACATGCCCATTGTGATATCTAATTTTTAATTTAATTTTCTCGAATAAAACTCTTTCTATATGGCAATCTTACGCTCAACAATATTGTAATTTAAATTGAGATTTTTATTTACTATTATCGTCCGTAACGGAAACCTCTTTAATTGTCAAACGTCAAACGCGAAATGAATAATCAAAGTTGAAAATAGAATAACGAAGCATCGAAGTTTTCTTTGTAGAAATAACCAAAAAACTTGTCGAATTTGAAATAGGAATAGGAAATGATTTGAACGAACAATGAATCTTCTGCGACTATATTCTATACATTTTCAATTAACTCGTGGATAAATTCGCTGAAGAAATTCTATTCAATTCTCGGCGAATTGTATCGCGGCGCATAGCGGTACAACCGTATGTAAATCTCTGATTAATAACTTTTTAATTGGAATTGTAATTGTGTGGGGAGTGCTGTTATGCCTGGCACGGTTCAGTGCACCAGAAACAGAAAGACAGAAAGAGAATGAATAGCATGAAACATGTTGGGGATCCTGGTAATCGAACTCTGCGCCATTTTCTACTTATATATATAAAAGAGTTATCTGAAAATGTACGCGGAGTATCTGTAATGGAAATTTCATATATGTTCCGATAATGCGAGTAAAAGTCAATTTTCTTTAGTACCTATCCATAGTCCCTCGAATGGTAATTCAATTTCCGCTTTCTACCCTACATGAAGTCCATAGTATAGAACCACCGCACATAAAATGCGAAACTTTACGAGCTGCGCTAAAAGTAAAGATGAATATTCAAGATAAACAAACGTTTATCTATCGCGCATGGCGTTGTTAATGCATTAAGTTTTTACAGACACTACAGCGGATGACATCGGAAAGGTGTCAAAGAAAGAGACATAAACCAGATTGTTCACATATCTATCTTATTCTGTCGTGTCCTTAATACTCAAATGCATGGGTTATTAATCTAGAGGAAGAAAAATATGCACCAGTTTTGTAACATTTGTTAGGAGAACAATATTTTTAAACGTTATATATTTAAAAACATAGCTTCCACATTAAAGGCAGGCTGTTGCGCATCTGCTGTTTCATGCACTTGGAACCTCCACTAGATATTGTAACGTTTCACGATTTGACCGGTGAGTTATGAATCAGAATCATCAAGGATTGCGAATTTAAGACGTTCGTGCATTGGATGGGGTGATGCAGCTATCACACGCCTTTTATGATAAAAGCTATACTTACGATAGTTCACTTGAAAACTCCTAATTAATATACTCTGAGAATAATGACGGTTCATAATGCTTTCATTGAGTTACATGCGGTTCAGAAAGCTCTTGGTTATCGGTCTTGGTTATGAATATGAACCCAGTGCGTACAAGACACGATATACGGAGCTCTGCCGACAATCGGTAATACAATGTATGATCTTAAATTCGTTTAATTCAGTTTCAAAGATAGAATGCTTCCAGGAGATGAATTATAGCTACATGTACGCTGTGCCATTGGCTAATCACTCCCATAAGGCTAATATGATAGGAATTCACAAATTCCACACGATTGCAGAGTCGCTGTGACTTGCACCGAGTAAACTGCAAATCTTATAGGATGGTGTGTAATGCAGCAGGGGAGCGCTGTGATTCCTGCTAATTGAACTCCGGTTTTAAGTTCGTAAAGCTGAGTTTTGAGCTGAAAGATTGAAAAAAGATTCTTAAATTTCCGATTTCTTTATTTCTAGTTATTACTTTCCTGAATCCCTTCACAGAAAGTAATTTACTTATTGCAGTATGCTTATATATTGGTAACGTAACTCAAGAGTGTAATTTATTGTAAGTGGCCCCACCTGACATGCCGTTCCTTATATACAGCTGGACGATACTTTCGATAGTGCTGGGAGTAGCGCTAGGCACTCTGCCATCTAGCGGTGTTCAGTATCAGTCCAGAATTTAGTGCACGCATTACTACTCCGTGGAGTGGCGCATCGACGTTCAGAATGGGCTACGCATAGATATAGAAAAAATAGTCGGCTGAAAGAAAAAGATAGGGACTGGTGGTGGCCAAGCCCTGTCTCTTTCCAATCAGTAGCCGGAGTACGAAAGTATAAAGAAAGTAGCCAATAGGAGGATAAGAAAGGGAAAGCGATTGTCCGCTACATCATTTCCTCTTTGTTTGTTTGAACAGTCACTTTTTTAAAGGATTTGAGGTAGGGATCGCGCAGTCCATACTTACATCGGCGTACAGTAAATAAGGTCTTATCTAACTTAAATCATTTTTAAGCGTAGGAATCTTTTTATGGTTTCTCAAAACACCACGTCCTCAATGCGTGATTTTGACGATTTAAAAGCGTCGCGATCAATTTTTCAATTCAGGCTTCATAAACAAAATCCTCATCATTTAACTTCGATACTTTTTGGGGATCTCATGGATCAAATCTGCGTGGTTGGCCCTGGGATTTAATGACCTGTCGCCTAATTTAGATATTTAAGAAGGAAAAGACGAAGAAAATAATTATTACTTTATTGTTAACATGACTTCAGCAATGGAAGATAGCTACTTGTAGTAATTCTGGCATTACTTTTGATGTGTTTAGGTTCGGGCCATCAGGCGAAATAGGATAAATGATTAGCTTAGTTTAGTGATACACGCCTGTGAGGCGGAAGGGAATGGATACAGACGGTAGTGCCATCTTATAACCCTTATCTAGATTAATCGGTATGGCAGTGAGCTTTACATTATTTTCGATACACGCACCAACCAATTCTCTATAATAATAAAATAAAGCAATTATGTCGCTGTCAAACCGTTGGAGAAATGTTAGATGTGACACAACAATAGCGCGTATATTAGTTCAGTTACGCATTATTCGCATTATACTTATGCCATAAATGTTATATGTACTGTGACGAAACTTTTTATCGAATTATAACCAAAATTGACTACTCGAGGTGTTCGTAGCAAAACAGCTGATTTTCCGTCGACAAATAATAAATCTCTATCCCTTGGAATACGATACCGTCAAGGAACAAGATCTGCAAAATAATTCCAGAAGGGACGGAGAGCGTGCCACCGACTAGCACAGATATTCCGCGAAATGGTAGAGGGGCAGGGATCACCTAGGTCTTGGTAAGGGAATTGATTAGGAGAATGAGAACCTCGGAATAGAAAACAATAACAGGTATCCTTTTAATTAGGACGATTTAGAATTTCAACAATTAACAAATAACAATTTCGAAACAAATCAAAGAAATAAGCTCGATAATAATTTAGATGAAATGAAATATAAAGTAATTTCTTTTCGAAACTTTCGTCTACGACACGTGAACTCCCGTAAAGCGGGACTCACGCGACGATACGTGAGGTCTTGAGAAGCGAGACAAACGCGATACAATACACGCGTCCTCAAGAAGCGAGAACTCGCGGATTCTTTCTGTTAGGTATCCAGGGTCACGAGACTTTGGCAGACAGAAATCATCCATAGGCCGAGGCCTTGGGAAAAACGCGAACGCGAACAACGATACAAAAGTTAGCGGTATGGAAAAGACTTCGTGACTCGTTTCAAGATTCTTACTGGTATTATCGAAACTACTGCAGCTACAAAATTCGCACCCGACCACGGTGGTAACTCAGACAAGAATGTCGTATACGCAAAGTTCACGGTAGGGCTGGAACTCGCGTCCTCACTAACTATCAAAAGTAGTGCCCTTAAATAGCCAATAAGATCTTTGGGAGGATTTACAATACTCGCATTACTACGCCGGTACAAAAGTTATGCCGTTGGAACTATTCCTCAATAATACACGCGAAATAATGCTAGAGTGACATCTGTGGCTCAATCGCCTTGCCCCCTACGAGACGGACTTCGAAAATATTCGGTAGATGCTGGAGATTTCCTGTAAGCAACGATACGCGATACTCGGAAGGATGGAGTAAAATAAAAGTTCCTCTCGCGGACTAAACGCAACTTTGACATCCTGGTCTTTTGCTCTTTAGCCACACGGAACATAGTCACATCCTCGCTGCCGTAGCTCAGGGTTCCAGAGGCCTCTGGTGGCGGTGAGATTCCGGCCCTGTCCTCGACGATATTGGCTGGGATCCTGATGTCTTCGGTAGGTCTGGTCGTTTCTGCCTCCTTTGGCAAGCCAGTGGCGGTGCCCCCACTCTGGGGCCCACGGATCCTCCAGCACGAGGGGCCTCTCGGAACTCGAAACTTCCTCGTCTTCGGTACTAGTCCTAATACTAGGGATTGTCGATACCGGCGATACGAACGAAAGGTGAGGTGGAGTCCATGGCGCAGTCCTTTTGGGGTGATCCTCCGTCTTCTTTGTCGGGTAGGGTCCCTCATAGGGTGGAATCATCAGGTGGACACGGCAGCTCTCCACGTTCCTCGACGTAAAATCTGCTTATCCTACTTCGTTGGCTTATAGTTGTTTAGATGGCTCGGTACAGGTGATGTGGTCGTGATGTATGAAATATTTAGACAAGAAACTATTAGCTTAGTGTTCCCTAATCAGCCTATGACCCCGGAGTTCCTGGCCGGTTGCGCGATATTTTTTAGGAAAGGGACGTAAATGCATCCCGAAATTGGAAAACAGAAGTTATCAATACGGGACTTTTGTGACGTCCAAAAATAACGACACAGTACATACATTGTCTACTGATTAACATTCCATTTGTGTCTCTTTTGTAGAATACAATAATCTATGAAGGAACACGTAGCAGCATAAATATCATTCGCCATGTATTACTTGCGGTAAGATATTGTTGTTGCATTACCAACACATATATATTGCATAGGATTTACTTTCAATATGTGGTTATAACATTTTGTAATAACAACTTTATTTCTATTGTGATATAACAAATACATCGAGGTTAGAAATGTATGCTATCTGGTTGGTCTGCGATCCAAAAAAATATTCAAACTATTTTGGAAAACAATCAAAGTAAATTTTTTAAATAATGAAACCCAGTGAACCAGATTAAATGCATAAAATCGTGAAATTCTTGCCATCGTATTATAAGATAGAACTTGTGAAGTACAGGAAAATATCGTACTCATATTCGTCGTCCATTAAAAGCAGCAACCTAGACGAAAACGTTGCATTTCTGAGCAGCAATGCCCGATCGGCAAAAGCTAAGAGTCGTTAGGCGATGTTAGTCAGCAGTTTATTTTGAGTCAGCGATAAAGCACAAGTTTTTATCCATATAGCGGAACGCACTTTGTTTCATCCACCATAGCCGGAAGTCTCAAAGTGTCTATAAAACTGAGAAAATTGAATTGCCCAGCAAACTCTATGATATGTTTATCGTACATATTTTATATGTAAATACTTACCATATATATATAACTCAACACTGAACATGGCAGCTTCAAATATCTTTGCCTTATAAAAAAAAAGCGTGTAATAAATATACGGAATGGGAAATACGTAAAAGAGCAGCGAAAAGAAGAATTCAAAGGATGCGTATACTTTGCACACGAAGCTGATTGGATTATATTGTTGAAGCAAAGGGTGGAAATTACGCGAATCGAACAAAACTTTCACTGGCAGCCATGTTTACTATATCGCTTACGTGGTACAAGATAGGTGGTGCTTTAGCGGTGGACCGCGTCCACATAGCAGTGAGAGTGCCCGGATACCCGTTGACAAAATCATGACCCACTTGTTGAACCCTTATGACCATGTTTGTCCCTGCTGCTTCCCACTAATAATAGAGAATGTGACATTCAACAATGTTTGGGAAACCTGTTGTTGCATACAATTCTGTCATCCGATTTTTCCCAGTGATCTTCATTAGAAATAAATAATGAAGGCACGAGTATATTATTTATCAAATTAATATGAAATTATATCAATAAAATATGCTATCAATCTGACAAACGTGATTTCGATTTGACATATCTTATATAAATGTGCAATTTGTCATTAACGAGTAATAATTGGAAATATACACGCAGCGGATATTTTATGCTATCACAATACAAAATATAAATCGGAATAGAATAGTTTATTTGACCAAATGTAATTAACAATATATACTTATAAATTAGCAAGGAAAATTGTTAATCAAAAACTATGATTCGTACACGCAGCATTTAACTAAAGCATCTGTCACGAATGATTAGTCATTTTCAAGAAACTGTTTATTTCTAAACTAATAATGTGTTTAGGCAATAACTATTTTTTTTAAATCTTTAAAATGTCATAAGTAAAAACTGCATCTATACTTTTTTATCGTTATAGTCTGCTACGGCATGAATTTTAATTAATCATCTATCAGCTATAACATTCAATTAGTACATTTTTGTTTCCCCAATTTCTAAATTGCTTTGGCATGATATCACTTGACATATTACTGGCTATAATATGCAGCAGAGTATTCAATAAAAAATGTCGGCTACTTATGAAATAATGATATTGTAAATAGAACAATTCATCAGTAAAGTAATCCCACTCTAATACCCCAGAAGTAGTATAATATCAAGAGACTCGGTCGAATCTTGCGCCAAGTACAGGCAACCGGTAGTACAGGATATAGCCCGCCGAGACTCTATACGGGAGCCAGCTCTTGTACCTGTGTTCGGTATCAAATATCTTATAAATTAGTATTTATGAGAAAAAGTAATTAATACATTTCTAGTCGAATATACAGTTCTAAGTCGATTGTTACTAAAATCAAAGAGCGTGGTGTATGAGATCAGAACGTATTGAGAGCGCGAGCGAAATCATTTTATTTCGTTCATTTACTTTTTTACTCGACGGATGGCGTTGGATGCTTTACCTTTTTCTTTTATCTTTTTAGCAACGGATTACAGATACGCAACACAAACATATTTTGTCCATCAAGCTACTATTCGAACCGATTTTTCAAATAGCATAAAGCTGTCTTCACAACAGCATAAAATTATTAATGAAGCCTTTAACCCTCACGATAAGCAGAACAGAACCAACTATTCCTGTGCACCGCGCGAGTGTGTATGCCTTGACGTAGTCGCGTATTTTACATTACGGAATTGAAATTCCATGGCCCTTCCTCTCCGTAGTTCCTTATATCTAGATATCGGAGAAGGAATTCCACGGGGTCTCGCTGTTTCTCTCCGTAGTTTCTTGCATCTAATTTGGCGAGCGAATGAAATAAGTGCACCCAACATAATAATTTTGTAACACTGTGACGTGTTGAATCTTTCAAAGATTTTTCATAGAAAATTGGCCGCTTACTTCTCAGTGTTATTATGCTGCTCGCTAGTTTTTTCCGGAATGAAAGATACAGAATAAAATACGAACCGCTTCTGACACTTAGAATCTAAGGTCACTCTGGCCTCAAAATTAAGTATGTGGATAGCCTACCTTCTACTTAGTGTTCTTTTCAGAGTGTATCCATTTATATGGAAATATGTAATTATATGTTAAGAAATGTATTTTCCTCTATTTCGAAGTATGATGCGATCTTAATCTATTTTAGCTTCACCTTTCGCAGTAAAATCTTTCTTCGCAATAGAAGAGTTATATGTAATATTGTCCAACATAAAATTTCTCAAAAATAATCAAAGACCAATGGCAAATCTGAAAAGATGTTGATTGCAACGAATACACATTCATTTCACATATGGATATTGTGTGCCTAGAATTTCTTTATAACTTGAAGAATAAAAAGTGGTGATATCCCCTCAAAAAAAAACTTTCGTGCATAAAAACTCGCCATGTAGAGAATTGCTGTGAATTTCCCACCTTCAAATGAAAAAACCTATATGTATATCATGCATTATTGTTCTACTAACAAGAAATATTGAAATCTTATTATAATGCCAAGTACATAAGTCACTACGTACATATCTACGTATTATATGATCTAGCACTACCTCATTATTTTAATTCTGTTTCAAAAACTTTTGTATTGCTACTGCTTCTTATATTTAATTATCATTTATTGATCGTTTAATAATTTTCAAAATGTTAGGATAATCCTTATCGAGAATTACGGGGGCCTTGCCCGAAGTCAGTACTGGAAATTTTTGGACGTGAACCCACCAAATAGTCTCGATAAGGAATCTCCTGACATATTATTAATTATTACATGACCATAAAATCATAATTAAATATAAGAAGCAGTAGCAACACAAAAGAGTAGCGAAAACGTTATAAGAAATTTCGAAAAATACAATTATAATGATGAGCTAATGCTAGATCATATAATACGCAGATACGTAGTGACGTATGTACTTGGCATTGTAATATGATTTAATAGGAGAACAATAACGGATTATATAAATATAGGTATTTTCATTTAAGGTGAAGAATTCACAACAATCCTATATTTTTTTTTACACGGAAGTGTTTTTGTGAGGGATCGTCAAAATATCCGTACAATGATCCACGCTCGACTGACTAAAGTTGCGTCAAGAAAGTATGAAGTTAAAGCGTCCATGTCCAAGTTAATTAGAATATAATGGTGAGTATGAGTAAAATGCTATTAAAAAAGAAGAAATAAAACGAAGAGCGATGAAACAATATATAACGAAGAGACGCGATGAGAACAATGAGTTAGAAGAAGAGAAACGATCTAGGGAGTACGTTCGCCACTGGCCAAGATTCAGTAGTAAGGAGCAGGCTGACCTGCTGCTTCCCAGCTGGCGGCCAACTGTCGGTGTCCAGTCGACAAACCCTTTGGATCTCGGGTCTTCGATTCGTTTACTTCACGAGTCTTTGTGTTATGCAACTAAAAATATTGTTCTTCTTTCCGCTAAATCAGCCTTAGTGTTCTACGGAATATACGTATGTATATTGCTTTATTTACGAAATGTTAGTTTAATAAAAGTTAACTGAATTAAATTTGGAAGTTCAATGCTAGGATCATCTGGTCCCAGATAGGGAAATGAATGGAAGTTGCGCACAATTTACATCCATAAAAATACAACACAATGACAAATTATCACATAGTTGTGGACACAATTGCATTTAAATACTCACTCATATTATTACATCCAATTATGACTGCAGAATACTTTATATATTGTACACAACTATTTAAGGATAGAACACTTAACGGATGTTATATAGGCTTCGTAGATAGATATCAAAACTTATTCATAAATATTGGACAGTTTAAATTGAAATTCATCATGTAACTTGTTATTTATTTAAGCTAATAATTTAAAACATAAAAAGAAAGAACTAGAGTATACATAGCGGCACCAAACAAGAAGTTTGATAAATACTTTTGGACGTATATCTATTAGTTATTAAATCGGCAATATATACGTTAATATAACTTTAAAAACGGATGCCTACTTTTTTAAATTTACAAAATCAATTCATCATACACCTATTGATCTATTTACACAATAGTACAAAGTAAGCTGACGCATTAGTAGAAAATCATATGCAAATTGATTTCAGCGTCACTCCAATAGCCACATGGCAACCATAGCAACTATATAATTAAAGTCACTATATCTTTTGTATAGCTCTCATAGCTTATAACTTATAACTTATAACTATAGCTTAAAGTGTGAGGATATAATGTAGCAAATGTAGTGATAGATATCAAGAGACTGGATCGAGTCTTGCGCCAAGTACAGGCAACCCGCCGTACAAGGCACGGCTCGCCGAGACTCTTTACTCGAAGCATCTCTTGTACCTGTGTTTCGCCTCAAATATTTTATAAACGGCTATGTGTGAGAAAAAGTTATTGATACATTCACTATAGGAATCGAAGGTTCTGAATCGATTGCCACCAAGTTTAATACGATTAGTGTACGAGATCAGGGCGTATTCATATGGCGAGCGAGATGATTTTATTTCAGGTCCGCCGTAGTCATCGTCGTCGTCTTCCTCTTCGCACGTCCATCTACTTTTGTTAGACTACAGATGACTGCTTTGCCTTCTTTATCTATTTTTACTTTGGATGGTGTTGGTAATTTGCAAATAAAAGACTCAATCAAATACACTTTGTACGTGAAGCTATCGTTTACACCGAGTTTCCAGTTAACGTAGTTTCCTGTGTCTAGGTATGGTTCGTGGAAGTCCAGGGTGTCTAGGTACCTTTTTTGTATATTTCTTACAAAAAAGGTGGTAGTAAATGTTTGAAATCTATTAGTAAAAAGCCCAGTCTCCACCAAGATTAAACTGATGTACACAGCTTAGTAAAAATACTCAACTCACAAATTTCGAATATTGAATTTGTTTTGAAATGCATTATTTAACTAATTAGAATGCTAAATTGATTAGCGAGAAGCGCTAATCAACTATCAGATTTTATTAATATTATTTTCCACGGATTGACTTTCGGGAGATGCTTTTCATCTATCGGCTATTGTTGACACTGGCCGTCCGTCCTTATTGTTTGGTTGTAACGAGTGCGCTCTCAGTATACGCGTACTGAGAGGTTAATCGATTTGTCCCGTTATAATATATTTGTTATTAGGCTTATACCGTGATTATTTTTGGCCCCTTTTTTTTGTATAAAGAAAGTCAAAAATCAGTTAAAAATATTAAATTTCAGTTTTTTGTAATGAATTTGTATATCATTGATGAATTTTTAATGAATCTGTTTGAAATTGTTATCTTTCATAAAAGTGGTTTACAACGCTAAAACACCATACTAAGCGTATAGCTGAACAATGTGTTTTAAACAATTACATTTTTTAGTTAAATAAATTGATTTGAATGAGAAAGTTTTTAACTAAATATTTAAAAATTAATTGAAAAGAATTATTTTCAGTTTTTTATTTGAGAGATAGTTTTCATGAAAACGGTTCACAACCTCAAAATATTTTAATAGTATAACTAATCGACGTGGTATATATTTTTAGTAAAAATATTTTTAGTTTGCTTACTGGCAGTATGTTATTTCAGATAGGGCACTTCCCCTTACACACTTCCGTTTCATTTGCTCCAATTTAGGCCCATACCGCCGCTAAAGATGTTTACACATGAGAAATGCGAGTAGTACTCGATAAGAAATCACCTAAAGTTTAATTATTATTAAATGATCATTAAAACATAATTAAATACAAGAAGCAGTAGTAATGTAAAAGAGTAGCGAAAACGTCATAGGAAATTTTGAAAATACAATTAAAATGATGGGTTAATGCTAGATCATACATATAATAGGTAGACATGTAGTGACTTATGTACTTGGCATTAACAATATCATTTCAATACTTTTTATTAGAGGAACTCACAGCAGTCCTGTACTTGACGTAGTTTTTTACACGTAAGTGTTTTTTAGAGGTCTAATATGCAGTAATTGGGTTTGGGTAATATGCAATTCTGCTGTTAACAATACTTTATAATAGATGTACTTGTAATGAATCTAGTCTATTCTAGTTGTTCCATCGAAAATGAAAATCACATTACAAATAACAACTGCATACAAAAATTAGGTTAGGCTAGGAATATAATTATTGTCAAGTTAATTATTTTTAGAATAAAAATTAAGTTGCGTCCACGTTAGGATTGAATATGATAAAAAAAGATAATCTCTGTGACATTGATATATGCATCACTACATTTTTCTGTTACATTTATCATTGACCTTCGAGAAAGTCACTGTTGTTTCAATGTAACAATTTATCGAGTAGCCTATCAAATCAATTACGGCAAGTAATTACAGATCGAAATAAGTTTATACGTCATGTTTTTACAGTCAATTATTTAATAAATAAATTTAAGTCGTACATTTCGCTGTAGCACGCCAACCAAATAAAAACTATTGGTATCTGGGGCATTTTCATTGCATCCTAAAAGACTGTTTTAAGAACGACGTATCGACTTATCTTGTTTATGGTTAATACACTTTTTAACACAACATTTAACTGTGTTCTTGTTGGAGAGGAACAGTGGCACTACGGCTCGTTCGAACGCACCAGACCGACAATAGAACACATGCAGAGCAGTGATTTTCGCGCTCTATAGTAATGCTTTTAGTGGAACAAAGGAATCGTTACCACTGACCGGTAATCCGTGATGGTGCACCGATTAGGTATACGCCAGCTACTGAACTAACATTTCTGTGTATTTAACAATGTTTTTCATACCGGAAAAGATCTTTTGACACTAGCCTAGGATATGTTATCGAATTTGCCGTATTTTTCGACAATGCCTAACGCTCTTGATCAACCCGCTAATGGTTACCTTGTACCTTTGGTTGTAGTATATGATGACTACTTTCTTCTGTGCAATTGTTATCATTTGACGTCATGTGTCCCTTGTTTAGGGAAGAAGTGTCTAATATAGCACCTCCGTTAATGTAGCGCGTGCTTATTTTTGTATAATACGATATCATAGAATGTTTAAATAACTGTTATTGAATTCATTTATTTGCCAAGTAATCAAAGAGTACAAACTTGAAATAACAGATGTATTTTAATCAGTTTATTATGAGAAGTGAGATGCATGCCTTATCTCTAAAACTTACGTAAAAGAGAACAGTATTTAATACTGTTTATAAGCATAGATGAACATTTTTAATGTATTGTTTAAATCCTTGATTCCTTGCCTTTAAAAATATAATTGTTTTTATATTAAAATCAAATAAGGAATAAGAAATTATACGAATTGTTTCAATTGGTCTAATGTGCTGCTGACGACCTTCTGACAGCTAATGAGATGCGAGAGTAAAGAATTCTCGACTGTCCGGCCCTCGCTAGTTTCGTCGTGTTGTGATGAATTACCGCTCGGTAATACCTGATATTGTACGAAATATTATCAATAGATCGCGCAAATATCGTTGTTTCCCCCTCCGTTCGCTGCGGTGCTACCTTCATGATTAAATATCCTGGCTCGTCTCTTTTGACTGAAACCCGTCTCTTAATAGACACACGTGTCTATTCGACGAGCCAGGTATTTATCCATTCACATAAGGTAGAAATCAAATTAGTTTTATAACCAATTAAAAATAAATTATTAGGCAACAGGGCCAAGGAATTCAGTGATCAGGAACCATAATTAGAGACGTATTGGTAGAACAAGGAAAGCCATGAGTGATTCGGAATCCGAATTAATTTGACGAAGCTAACCAGCCAATAAATGTAGCTGAAATAGATAAGAGACAACCGCAGCGTGGGAGCCCTTGCATATTAAAATCACCAACTCAAATAAGCACTTAAAGTATATGAATTATATTGAAACTTTATATATTAACATATTAAGGCGGAACGATTGAATGAATGTGTGAGTTAATTTAAATAGTTGGAAGCTCAATGTCTTAGTCGCCATCGAATTACATATTAATTATTTTGATCAATTATTTTTTCTTCTTTTCGTTCACTTCTAAAACGATTTTGTAATTTAAAGTTTCATAAATAAATTTGTTTCGAATTCACAAACACTAGAATTCGTATCATGGGATTAAGAGCGACTTCTACGAAGATGTTGATAGGATCATGTTTAAAGTGACTGTTCGTCAAAGATGGCTGGAGAAATAGATGCTATTAATGACATAGACGTAGTGCGTGAATTTCTTGATATAAGTCAAAATCTTCCTTCTACTCCTCCGTAATTTTGAACTATTCGCGTTACTCTCTAGCACATGACGATTCGCACTTACGAATTGCATGATTGACAGTTTACAGCGAATTAATATTTATTCTTCATGAATTTCAAACATGAATAACAAATTCACAAATATGAAACTGGCGCTTTTCGAACGCAACGGAGATTTATTAGATACTGCCATACATGCCCAAACATTATCAAACGCAAAAAGTTCGTCAATAATCCGTGTTGCCAGACGTATTTCCTTATTAGCGAGAGCTACCAACCGAGCGTGTCTAATGGAGGGTTGCATTAATTCGTGCCGATTTTCGTTCGCAATAATTGTTTACTTTCATACTGTATTACAGATACACATCAATCCGAGTAATGGCCATCGCGATTCATAACTTTTTGCCATCTTTCGGACAAAAGTTGGATTTCTTGTTGAAAGAATGACTTATCTTTTGAAGCGATTAAGTCATCGACTAATTTTATAGTTAGTAATGTAGTCTCTCTGTAATGTTGCATCGAACGGAACAAATGAAAATCAGAAGAAGCTAAGTCTGAGGAGCTGGCTGGACGTGGAAGAACTTCCCATTCCAGATCGATCACGATTTGTTCGACAGCTTTTGCAACTTGAGGTCTAGCGTGTTATGGAGGACAACTATTCTCCGTCTATTACGGGCTATTGAGGACCTTTTTCTCATTAGTTCGTCATTTAATTATTCTAGTGGACATTGGTAAAGAGTGGAATTAACAGTTTCATTGGGTTTCAGTAGCTCCTACTGCACTAAATCTTCCATATTCCACTAAATACAGAGCACAATTTTTTCCCAATTAATATTCCGCTTAGACGTCGATGAAGACGGTTGAGCAGAGTTCACCTATGACATCCTCCATTTTGGATTATCTTAATAAATCCGTTTCTCGTGCCCAGTTACAATAGGCCATAAAAAACTTTTTTTTTGTGCTAGCAAGGAGAAGCAAATGCTTAAATGGTTCATAATTGAACGTTCTGACAATTTATGGGGCACCCAATTTCCTTTCTTCTGGATCTTTTCTATGGCATGTAGGCGCTTTGAAATGGTTGATTTGTGAATGTTGCGAACTTCTGATAACTCTTTCCGAGTTTGCCCTGGATTTTTATCCAATAATTCTTGAAATTTTGCGTCATTAAACTTTTTGAACTGACCTGGGCGTCTCTCCCCGTCAACGTGAAAGTTACCTTCCTCGAAGCTTTAAATCCATTTTCTGCACATCTTTTCGAAAAGAGCAGCTTCGCCATAAGTATCCACGAGCAATTCATGAGCCTCAGCTTCACTTCTTTTTTTCATATTAAAGTAATGCAGAAGTATTGGGTTGGCAAGTAAGTAATTTCGGTAAACATAACGCTATCTGTTCGTGCAAACCGAAATTACTTTTTTATCACTTGTTACTCTATATTTGTTGACTGACTTTTGTTTGCATCTAACCAAATGTTAACCGTAAAGTCAATAACAGGAATAATTGGAACCTTCAGAGGCATCTATTGAAATCGGCACAAATTAACGCAATCCCCTAATAGAAGCGGCTTGAAAGCGGGCTGTGAATACAGTCACTAACAACTCGGTGCAGTCGCTTTTAACTAAAAGCAACTCTGTTAGTGACTTTGAGAGCGAGCTCTGAATACATTTATTTCAAAAATATGTAAAACATTAGCTAAGATGTTATTTTATAATTATACGCCGAGGAGATTTCGTTTGTTAATTGTTCATTTTACATGTGAGAGTTTCCCTTAGGTACGCTAGACCCGTCGCATATCCCCTACTGTGGTAACTGGAATTCATTGCCATCTTGACCAGTAATCGTTCCCGTCCACTTTCTCCCTATAGGAGTAATCTGAGATCACATTATGCACTTATAGTACACCTATATAGGTGAATTTGCTATACACTATAAACCTATATAGGTGTACTATATGTATATACATTGTATATGGGTACAATGTGAACAACGTAATCCGGATACAGTAAGGGTCTCTCTGTTTACCTTAGCGTACAGTCAATTTACTGTCTGGGCTTTTCTTATTGTTAGTTGGTATCCTTTTGTTTTTTCATTAAATTCCTCGATTTGAACCAAGCGTCGTTTAACGTCGATTCTTAATTAATTGTGATACATAAATGATGTACTTTCAAAAGAAGTTGGCACCTTATAGAATTTTATTTAATATTTTGTACTCAAATATCCAATATATGATTCCTGCCCTTTCGCTTCGAAAACTTTTAATCATTCTATCAGTACAAGTATCGAAGATATATAGAAGGCGATGTGTGCTCTATTGCCAAAATCGAAGTGGATAACTTTCTGTTAATAGTTTCCGGTAGTCTTCATTCTGCGCCATATTCCTGGATCATAATATTCTGATAATTAATAAACATAACAGACTGCACTATCGATTTATGGTTATCGATTAACATCATAGTCCATACATAGAAGTCGCCTTCACTACTAATAGTGCGCACTACTAAAGTCGCCTTCACTACCTATTGGGCGAAAAGTCTATTCCCAACCGCTTTTAAGAAGCTAAAAGCGCACTTTTAGTCGCCATGTTGCGTATAAGAGCAACCTCTGCCGAGATATGGGTAGAACCTTGTTTAAAGTGCCAGTTCTTCAAACATGATGCAAGAGATGGATGTTACTGAGAACATGAACATGAAGTTCTTGAGATGAAGTCAAAATCTTTCTTCTGTTCCTTTGCAATTTCGCATTATTCGCTTTACTTTCCAGCACAAGATGATTGTCAAGAATTGCAAGTACTCGAAAATTACGAACGGAAATCAGTTTATATTTGGTTGCACATTAATATTCATATTAATGAATAAAATTTGAAAGTTTGAAAAAAATATTTAGTTACAAAAAGTCAAGTAGTGTCGCATGAAAGGCTGCTGCGATTGAACAACAAAACAATGTACTGGCCTATGTGTGTTGTCCGAAACAAAAAAAAAATACATATATTTATAACTTATATAGCATTGTCTACAATGTGACGGAATTATGTTTTTAAATTTTGTTTTATTGACGAGAAAAATTCTTGAATTTTTTTCAAATTTTAACCTCAAAATTCACATTAAAAAATTAATATTTTATAAATAAAAAATATTATCGAAAAAACAGCTCGCCACATTATAGACAATACTATAGAAATTATAAATATATCTAGATTTTTTTTGTTTCAGACAAACCACATTGGTGAAACAATGTACATACACCCTTTGTTGTTCAACCGCAGCAGCCTTCCATGCGACACTACATAACTTTTTTTAAATCAATATTTTCTTCTAATTTTCAAAATTTATTCATTAATATGTATTTTAACATGTAGCCAAATATAGTAGTAGTAGTTTTTTATTTCTAATGTATAGCCATTGTAAGCCCTTTCGGGCTTTTACAAGTTCCCCTTTCCATACAGTAGTCCCTGTTATTAATATAACTCTTCAACTTATTTCTCCCCCTCTATTTAGTTTAACGTTTATCCTAAACATTCCATTCCTTCTTATCACCTTCTGCGCCTTCTCTACATTCGCACATATGAACTAAGGTCTCCTCTCTCCTACATAGTCGACCCTGTAGCCAAATATAAATTGATTTCCATTTATAGTTTTCAAGTAATTAACTTTTAAAATGGACCCTATTTTTGTGCATTCACAGTAGGGTAACCCTATAATCGCGAGTTTGAACTAAAAGCGATTCTCTTAGTAAGTTCAAAAACGAGTTTTGAATACCGACTTATGTGTAGAAATAATGACAAAGGTTTGATATTCTGTAAAAACCGGATGCTATTAATAACTAGATTATAAAAGGCAAGCACACGAGGAGAAAGTTGAGCAATTGGTATATTTAATTTGGCCTTAATAATTCTTTACGAAATAAAGAAATATTCGATATCTGGAGAACGTTAATATAATATCGCTCACTTTTAACATCGTTACTTCAGCTAAGTAAGTACACTGAGAAAGAAATTTAATCAAATTTAGCATTTCCTAACTATTTTTCAGGGTTCCGAAAAGACTTAACTATAGTTTATAGTCAACCCTGATTTGTTACGTTGATCATAATAGTATTTTTTACTATATACTAATGCTAAATGACAATATCCACCATAAATTGCAACTTTTTGTACACGGAGAGAATTTTTCATTAAAAATTACTGTGAAACTCACGGCAACCACGGGACATCGTGGCATTTCATAACATATTACCTATATGTTTAAGAACAATTAAAGCATCCTAAAAAATAAGCGTGATACGTCAGCTTTTACTGAAGTGTACGGTAAAATTTTTCAAACTTGGATATACGTAGTGTAAAAGTGTAGCTTTTACCTTGTTAAATTTAAGATTAAATGTACCATCGAGCTGTAATTTGACTGTTTTAAGGCCAAAAATAGTTTTATAAGAAATTGTCGGTATGTTTAGTATTAAAAGGTCATCTGAAACAGCCGAATTATCTCGTGCACTACATTCAATTTTACTGTGGAATTCACTATCCTTTTCATACCTTTGGAGCCAACGAAAAAAAAACATTGACATTGTGAAACGCAGTAAAAATTGAAAGTAAAAATAATTGCAAGTAACGATGTCCCACGGTTACTAGTTTTTTAAATTTTACCATGAATGTCATATGAAAAATTATGTATACTTAGATATAACTTTTCCACTCTCGTAATTATCGAAACAGTCTACCTAATTTTACCAAATATGCAAGTAAAAATATTATTCTGAACTAATTGTTTTTAGCTGCTTTACCAAAGAAATATTTGTCAGCAACTATAATCATATAGCAAAATTTACTATAAGTTATCGCTTTATTCAACTATTCTTACGAATCTGTAAATGACGATTAAAGTTTTATTTGTTATAGCTACAAATTTTGTTACACTACAGAAATTGTTAGAATTGTAATTTAGTTAATTCTTACAACTATCTTTCTCTGGCTCATTACAGCATGGAGGTAGTGTAATAGTAACTTACATAATGTTAATATGACTTCCAGCTGCAATAAGTAACTTTATTATTTCTACACGAATCGTACATTGTACATATACTATACTAATTTGTACCCAATATTTTATGTTCAATTTATTAATTGGTTGATATATAAGATTTGTATAACAGCGTATACAGGAAAGTCCTCTACCCGTATCCTTAATGCGTCACCGACTCTGTAAGTGATATTTCCAATTGTAACAAGTTTGATTTCTACAATACCATTACTTTTTTTAGGTAGACGAGAGAAATTCGTGTGTTTTCCCATTTTTTCGGTAATTTATAGATACTTCATATTTTCTATGGTTGCACAACATCTTGCCAAAGTGAAGTTGACTCCTAATAGTGATGGTATAACACACATTTCTTCGATTACAACTGTTTTACGTATTTTGTTTCAAAATACAATATTTAGCTTCCATTCTCATGGTCCTTATATGTCGAAGAGACCCAATTAACTTTATAATACGAGGATTATGAAGTATGAGATGGTACTTATGGCTTTGAATTTTCCTCAAACAATTTTCGAAACAAACTGTGATGTCCTTCAATTAAACGTGCAAGTTCTATGTATGAATACTCATTGCAGAAAAATTATACGCAAATCGGAAGAATCTGACGTAGTATTATGAATAGCTTCCAGTGTTCATGATTTTCGGGAATAAAATCACCAATGACTAAAGTTCAATATAGTAGAAAACATTGCATTTCAGATGCGGACATTTTTATATTGTGAGATTTTAATGTTCTACCATAATTTGTGGAGGTTCATTACATTCAGAAAGATATGAGAAATACTTTAATCTGAATTTAAATTCTTGTAACGTGAACAATTTTTGTTTGAAAATAGATTTATTCAACATGTAGTTTAAATCATATTTACCCATCCCTTCCAAAATATCATGCAAAATATCTACACAAAAGTGTTCGACTGCATGGAAGTTCGTAATGCTATTCTGAATACAACGCTCACTTATTCCTGTTGCACGAACATTTTTTTTCATAACGTTAAATTCATATTTTTCTTTTGTACAAAAATTTGAATCATAGTTTCACGAGATTCAATTTTTGAGAGATTACAAAATCTACAAAACTACCACGCGGAAAAACTAGACGAGAATCCGACGAGTGTTATTGGTAGTTTAAAACGAATGGTTATAATATCATCATCGATAATGATTTGTACACCCGTGTCAAAATTTTGGAATCTTCTTGTATGATATAGTTGAAAAAGAATAATATTATCTAAATTGGAGCGATACTCATGGTACACAAATATACGTTGCTGAAATTTTATGAATTTTTGCATGTGAGCCTAAGGGGTTTCCCGACTCGAAATGATCTTGATACAATAAGATTGGAAAAAAAAAATCCTCATCCTCGTCAGATACTTTATGTCCAATAATCAATTTGAATTATATTGCACACGGAATCGGGGGTTCTTTTTTTTTAATTCAAGATGTGTTCACATGTTTGATGAAAAATATTTGGAATTTCGAAAAATGTTTTTAATACAAATCGAATGGGTATAAAATGAGCATACACATTTTTATTCCTTAATACGCTTACAAAACTTTTTTCTTCCGTACAATCCAATAATATGTTTTCCAGTTCGAGAAAACAAAGAGTTCAGAGGGGAGGTGAAAGAAACGTGGGTCAGTTTCAGATGCGCAAGTAGAGGTAGAGAGAAGAGAAGGGAGTACGTAAATACGAGGTATAGAATGTGTGAAAGAGATGAGGAAACGTTGAAACATATAGCAGAATGTAGAAAAGCAAAAGAAGAAATGAAAGAAGAATTGGTAAAAGGCTTGGAGCTTTTAGAGGAAAGGATTAAGAGGGGAATGGCTGAGAATGAAGTGGATAGAATTCTTGCAGGAGAAACCAATTGCAGAACTGTGTGAATACGTACAAGATTTCGAGAAATTGGCGAAAAACAGTTCGAAAGAAGAAGTAAAGGAGATCTAATGAAGGGGAAAACGAAGGAAATGAAAGAATGAATCAGAATGAGAGTGGAAAGGAGCGAAGCCAAAAATAGAATTAAGAAGGAGAGGATGGAGATGTAAAACAGATGTAAAAACCCGGAAGGGCTTAAATGTTAAATAAATATATACTCTAACGTTCCTCTCTGATGCCTCCCCCCCATCCCCTTTCGTTTTCTTTCATAAATACCCATTCTCGATGATGAATATATCTGGAGCCCCATATAAGAGTGCACAGCGCACTGTAGACGTGCATAATATTAGGCCATGAAGTATGAAACGTCCGATTTCGAACTAAAAGTACTTGAGGTGGTCGGACATTTCATACTTAATGATCTAGTAGTATCTGAGAGAACTCCTCAAATTATAAAGTTCCTCAAAACTCCTACTGACCTCTCACATCGACGCCGATAAAGGAAAGAGAAAATAGGACCTTCAAATCCCTAATATTATACATATAATTCCCTTGCAACTAGTTACAACAATTATTTCCCGGGTCTTCCGCTTCTTCTTGCAAGTTGCCGTGGCCGCCTGATGGCCCGGCAGCCAACTAGTGCTTGCTCGTATACCACTTGTCTTCTTTAGGGACTCTTGTCAAACCGTTCATTATCGCCTCGTTCGTTGCATTTTCCAAAAGGAAGATTATTTTATAATATCGTTCGGTTACTGTCTATCTGCAGGGATTAAATGACGCGCGCGTAGAATTTCGCGCTTGGAGGGCGCTAGCGTTGTGCGATCAAGGCGCTATACTGCGCACGAATTAGTAGGTTTTCAAGAGACGGCGCGGTAATCATGCTGGTGCATGTCGCAAAGGCAAGTCGCATTTTTCATATCTGTATGTTACAACAAAAAATATATTTCATATTCAGTTCAGAATCGATATATCTATTTCCATCCTAACATTCTCAAATTGCGTTCTAGACCATGTCGATTTGTTCTTCATGTCTATTATTTCTACTCGTCATTATTGTTATTATTTTTCTATTTAAAGTAAATCGGATTCGTCTTTGGATTTGGGCTCCGATAGTTTGGTGTTGGATAAAATGATTTCAGTAGCTTTTTAGTGAACCTCTCCAATTAATTATTTCAGTTTTTGCTATTCGTCTCGCAAATGCAGGACCCCACCGCATAAGAGAAATGGCCATGGTAAAATTTGGAGACTGTTAAGTGGTACAACTTTCTTTTTGCTTGGCGCGCAAAAATTTAGCAGATTTATCTCTTTCTTTTTCTTTTCTTTGCCACTGGGTGTTGAGTTATTTGTAAACGCGATTTTTCTGAAAATATCTTCGTTGCACCACCAATCGTAATATTATACTAAACTCAAGTATGTTATAGTACTTTGCGATACAAGTGCGTAAAAGCGAAAATTATGAGTAATAAAGTATAACAATATTATTTCTAGATTTTTAATTCTACTCGATTAGACGTTTTCAAGTGTTTTTTGTCGATTTTTGGTTTTTTGCGACTACTTTAAGCGTTCTTTTTTCCATTTTTTTTGTAGTGCAAAACAAGAATGAAGAAAACTAAGACCCATATTAAAGAAATAAAAAATAATAAATTCGAATTTTTAAGTTTAACGCTTATTCATGTAACACTTTTTAGTATTTTATCAAGTCGTTTTTAACTTCTTTGCCGTAATAAACTCTCAGTAAGTATGATGAAACACAAATTAAAGAAACAAAAATTGATAATGAATTGCTTTTTCGTTGAGAAAAACAAAATAAATAAAATGAATGCCTATCGGCTTTACTCAGTAGATTATACTAGTTCAGTCGTTCGTAAAGAAAAAATAATTGAAACCCATACTGAAGAAACAAAAAATTATAAACTCGAATGTTGAAGTTAAATGCTTCTTCACGAAACACTTTTTTATACTTTTTTCAAAGTTGTTTTTAAACTCTTTATGCTAATAAACTCTTCGTAAATAGAAACATAGTTTCTTTGTAACGATCACATAGTTAAATGCTTTTTCATGAAAAAAAAAAAATACTATCAATATCTACTGGCTTCATCCATTCGATTCTACGAGTTTAGTCTTTTGTAAAATTGAATGTTACATTGCAATGTTTCAAGTCGATTGCAACTTTTTTGTCTGTCGGAATGTTTGTAGCAGCAGAAGAATTTTCTTTGTCACAACTTTGCGGCTTTGATGATCCTGCTGTGACGGTGCTGACAATTTTTTCGATGTTTATGTTTTCCTCCGCTTGCCTTAAGGTTGATGCAGATTCCACAGAGATTTGTGGATTTAATTGTACCGAACTGGATATCTGTTTATAAATTTTCTTCTTACTGCTTATCGAATCATCGATGTATCCTTGAGCCACTCTGTCAGACTTCCAACCTCCGTGTCGTTTTAGTGTCAGAAGATCAGCTCCCGAATCTGCGAGCATTGTTGCTGAAGTTCGACGAAAAGGACGTCCTGTGTATTTTTTAGGTTCTTCAAGTCCCAAGTACTCCGCAATGATTTTTGGCATCGCACCAAAAGTATTTATGCCAATCACCTGTTTTGTGCATTTTCCATTGCAGAGAGTGAGAAAAAATTCATGGGTGTTGGCATCTTCTGGTCGCAAGGCTTCGTACTTCTTAACGATTTGGAGAAACTCTCCGTCGACTATGAATTTCCGAGGGAGATCATTTTTTGTTCGAGGAATTTTTATCAGAATCAAGTTTTCATGATGCTCGATATCTTGCACTTTAATATTTTTCGACAGAAACGCTGTCAAGCGACTGTACTTAGCCATGTCCACATTGTGGCAATTACGCACCGTACTTTTTAACATCGAATACTTCGACCATAGGAGGAAGGAGGAAGGTTTGAATTCTTTTGAGAGTTTGTTCAAATACACGAGCATCGTGTTTTCCGAAATTGTTGTCGTCCGCTGTTGCTTTTGCCATTCCACAAAATGCTCGTAACACTGTTTGTAAAGTTCTGCCGATTTTTCTGGCAATAAATTATCCACAATATTTTGTGCTGCTTCACAAATTTTCGCTGGGGTATCCCCATTCATCTTGTGATTATTTTATTAATTTTTTAATTTATTGTTATTAAAAGACTGCGAACTTAAAATCTTAAATTAAAGTTGCGAATGCGATCGAGCTGCAAACACGACGCAACATGAGTCGTAGAGGACGAATAAGCTGCAGCTTGAAGATTCCGCCATTGTTGTCGCGTAATTTGTCTAATTAATGAAGTTCCTAGTTTAGGCGTCTCGTTTCCATAGATACCGGGACATACATTTCTCAGTATAGTTCAGTGTTATAAAAAATGGCAGAATTTTTGGGCTGCACAGAAGTGGTCAAAAATGTGTCCATGAACTGAACATACCTGGTCTGAGTCTAGCATGGCAGAACGGACGGATGTGCGCATGCGCACAGTATTTATGCAATGCCTTCTCGAAAAACGCCACTTTATGTCACGCCCGGTCCCCACATAAAGTAGCACTTTACATGCATGCATTTGTGCGCATGCGCACAGTATTTATGCAATGCCTTCTCGAAAAATGCCACTTTATGTCACGCTCGACCCCCATATAAAGTAGCACTTTTCATGCATGTATTACATAAGGATAATTTAAGCTAATAAATTCATAGTAAAGAAAATACTACAAGTTCAGTTTCACTAACTAATAATATTTTCACCCTGCTACATAGTTTAGAATACCATCTCAAATATGTTCTCAAATATGTATGCATGTAGTCCAAATGAGTCGTTAATAGAACTCGAAATCGACGAAATATGACAAAAACATGTCCAGAAAAAAAAGACAAACAGACAATGAACGAGACTGGACGGTTACGGAAGTGCACGGTCTAATAGCAACCTAACAGCATGTTAGGTTGAGGTAGAAAGGGTCAGAGTAAACGTCAGATAAACAGTGTCGAAGACAGAGAGCAATTGATTGAGAACCTAACAGAACGAAACACGGGTATAAAATCGAAATAACTGCACCGATTAATAAAATGGGAGTCTTCACTGGAGCTGATTCAGCTAATCTGTGCAGGCCGAGTTCTGTATCCACGGAACACTCAGGTGGGCATTGTACTAGAGCACAGCACTGCATTTCCGGAACGCACGCAGAAAATCGATAGGATTTTCTGGATATAGCGAGAACAACCCGAGAAATAAAAAACCGTGAAGTTTCCATTCCGTATAGAAAACACGGCTAGAAAAGCTATCAACGGATAGCACGGGAGCGCGAGCGAGCTCGAGGCACTTCGATCGGTGTCCCAAAACAGATTGCTTTCACAATATTCAAATTCGAAAACTATTCATTCTGATTGGTCGAGATCTTTGTAGCCGATAACTCTTATCATTTCCCTCGAGTCGTCCATTTAAACTAAATCGAGAGCGTTCTTTAACGAATGGGTACGTAACTCGTGGAGATCCTCCACGGCCACTTCCTCAGAGCGTCGGGCGACAGCTGGGCACCGCATCCTTAACTCGGGTCTGGGGGTTCTCCCCTGCCCTTTACCGTAACAAAACTACACCGCCGCCCGCTTTACACCCCTTGGTCACTCTCCAGTGGGGCGCCGGTATCTCATCCAGATTTCTACCAGTCGGTGGAGACGTCTCCGTGGGGCAACTCTCCTCTTCCGGGCAACTCGGTATGTCAAGACTATGTCTCCACGGCAGATTTGAGCATCTCGACTTCAACTAAAGATAACATATCTTCCGAGAGCATTGACCTACCTGTGCGAATCGACTTGAGAGCGTAGCTTCTGAGCAGGGTGGTGACACGAAGGGAACCAGAAAGCGAGGATGTTATCTGAATCGGTGGCTAGAGCCACATTGTGGCCATGAGTTGAAAAATCGCGTCACAAACTCTGTGGCGGTGCTAGTTAAAAAAAAGTTTGAACCGCCATAACATAAGCAATAAAAAACTAAAACTAACAAAACATAGGATTTAAAAGCTAATTAAGTGCCTCCAAAATATGCAACAGCCAGATTTGGAACTCACCCCCTTATTCAAAATCTAATCCTATTCCGCACTGACCACAGGAGAGAAGTGGAAATTCCCACGTTGAAATTAAGGTGTTTCGACACTTGGATTCAAGGATTTTAGAAATCTTAAGATAATCGACAGTCAAATTTAGAGCCTATAAGTTTGATCAAAACACCTTATGCACCAATCACAAGAGAAGAGTACCTTTCTACGCGGACCTAAAGATGGTTTGACACAGGAACGATGAATGCGCGATTCATGAGGTACATGTTCTAATTTAATATTATTATTTAATGAAACATTAATGATAAAAACATCATAACAGAAGACACTATAAAAATTTTACACTATTCAAGCGATAATGCGCAATAGATGATAGGCGGATATAAAGTAAAAGGAGTATAATATAGAGATACGCTTTTGACACAAATTACCCGATTTCGCTATCGCACGCTTATTAAAACTAAAAAATATACTAACATGGAGTATCGTGGTGACCAATCAATCTTGTAGGTATGTGATGGTGTTAAATCAGCCGTAGCCGGGAAGATTCCAATATGCAGCACCTCGTGCCCGTCAGTGTAATATATTCTAGTAAGCTTCAATCCGTCAAAATTATAATGTGGTTTACCAATGGACATTGGCCCATATGCCTAAGAGAACGCTGGAAATACAATTCTGTTAAAGTAACGTCCTATTTAGTAACTTCTATAATAGTTGCGATAAATACCTGTTGTTTCCGTATTCAATGCCTACAGGCAAATGAGGAAAGCTAGACTCTTCCCGTTGTAAAGCTAATAAAATTTTTAATAAGTGGGAGGGTGCGAGGGTGCTGGCATCTAGAATCCATTCGGCGCGCAAATACAATCGTCGCGTTACAATGTTTTCTACCATAATGTAGAAGGCTTTAGATTAGAATGGCTTTATTCTTGAATACTTTTTCCGTAAAAAAGAGATGAAAAAAATGTAACATAAGCAATCCTGAAATTATTTATTCTTAAACAATGGTAATACATGTTTTATGTTAATAGCCAAAAATGAAAATATATCATAAAAGAGCAAAATAATTAGCCTTTAAGTACGGCGACTTCACGTATACTACAGGGACCGCGCTCGAGATACGCTATGTTTTTCTATTTCCACAACAAAGTGCAGGTTTTCTAATATGGTTGTCACCTGAAAGTTAGTTTCAAAATTTAATAATAACAGTCCATAAAATTTCATATCGATCACACTTATCAGGAATTTGATAGCGTTTATAACATACAGTTTTATAACATTTTATAAAATGAATGAATACCTGAAGAGGTCCTAAAACCACGTTGAAACGTCATAAAACAGTCGTACTTTTTATGGTTTGGAAACCTGGTCAACATTCTCTTTTCGTATACATTAACTTCCCTATAATTAAGTACATTTATGTCATAAATCTATTAGTCATTTTTTAAGAAAAAGATAAGGATTGATAATTAAGTACGATAACTTTGGTTTTTATCTTTCGTTAATTGCTTTGGTTATTTTATTCCTTAATGTCAACTTTTTTGTTACAAAATAATTTTTCTTTTACAATATATATAAGAAAGCAGCATAAGACTGGTCGTATAATAGTAGTCGAATGCATTCTTACAACCTTACTCTTTTCTCTTGCAGTAAAACTAATTTTACTATGTCTATCTAAATAGACACAGGTCAAACAGACTTTGTGGTCCAAGCTAAAAATCTATGACTGGGTACGCTTAACATGTTGTCTTGAAAATCGATAATGCACCGTATACCTGTAGATATACTTGTGCCGAATAGCTCAGTGGGCAGCTGGTAGTATGATCATGGGTTGGAGTAAAACAAATGCTGCCGAAGTCCCGTGCCAGATGGTACCGTGCCACCTGCGCATCATATAATAATGTTTATAAAAGACGTATTTATGTATATACATATATACATGTATACAGTTTTTATTATTATTTTATAATGGTTTTATCGAGGCAAGAGATTATATTAATATACTTTTTTCCAGATATTGTACTTATATCTATAGTATGATTAGTTTCCTCACGATGACGATATTGTCGTAATGTGTACAAAAAAAAAATTGATATTTGATGTCCTCACTGTTTGTGTTGTGACAAGAGTCCCTAACCAGACACAGGGCATCCGAGCGAGCACTAGTTCGCTGCCGCGCCACTAGGTGGCCGAGTCAACTCGCATGTAAAAACGTAGGACCGGGTAAATAATTAATCCGTCGATTTCGCAGGTTGTGTATTCTTCACCATTGATATATACTTTGTATCCTGCATCTGGTATTCCGAAGGTATTCCGAATCCGCAATCCTGCACCTACTATCCAGCTTCTCTCATCCGAAAGAGAACCATTTTTTGAGTTTCTTGAGATCACACTGTTACACTGTTCTTTGATGACTCTGTGGTTATAGTTTCATTTCAGCAACTTAGTCCAGTAGGGAGTAGCGCAGCGTTTAGCTACCCTGGGCATATTAGCATTCAGTTACTTAGCCATGTACCGAGTCCAGTCGCGCAGCGTTTAGCTACCCTGGACAAATTAACAGAGTGATCGCTCTCGCATCAATCCGTAGCAGGCGTAGCAGGAAGTTTTGGCTTCCGCAAACTCAAATCTCGCATCAATCCGTAGCAGGAAGTGTTGGCTTCCGCAATCTCAAATCACGCATCCTCCGTAGCTGGAAGTGTTGGCTTCCACATCCTTAAGTCAATTCCTCCGACATTTTTAATTGCACCGGTTATAATAGAACCGATAGATAATAAGATATAGAGACGCAAATTATAATAAACGAAGAAAAGTATACCTGAAAAGAACGTTTTATTATTGCTGTAACACAACTATTCCTTTACCGTTCCGAACCCTGGTTCACTCTAAGAGCTAAGTGGCCAAAATCGTCATTCGAGGGAACTGGTACTTTTCACCAGTCTTGACAGTTGGAAATAATATACGTTACAGTGTATACAATTTAATACTGAACACATGCGTATATTATACGATACAAAAATTACATTGTTTGTAAATTATAATATGACTTCATGATTTGACGCACCATGATATTAGCACGTATGTGTCTGAGATACTTGGACAGTGTTTCTTTGCCGTGACAGATGCACAGCAGGTGGGCCTGTAGAGGAATATCGATATCCATCAGTGTGTATGCCTTCTTCTCAGAACTTTTACATTCTTCTACGTCTCGTGTATAAATCATTTAAAACTTGAATAAAGGTAAAAAATGGTTTCACAGGGAACGCCATAATATGTATTTTCTCCGTCATATTAATTTGTACCTGTGCATGATTTATTTCTAAAATTCATGTTGAATTTTGTATGACAGCACACAAACTTTTTACGAGGAATTTTTAACGCATGACCGTCGCGACGAATTGTATCGAACAATTTTATAACAGCATTACAAGTTAACTGATTATTATAAAATATATACCAGTTAAGAGAGGCTGTAAGATTACACACTACCTATAGCAAGTAAAGAAATTTAAATAGTCACCGACGTGAACAATTACTTAATTAGTGAGCATATAGAGTCGAAATGACGTAAGAAGTATGTTAACTGGCTAGGAAATACATTCGAGAAAGAGAAAGACGGCTTGAAAAAAAAATTGAGAAACATAAAGGAAAGTTGCGTTATTGATGAGAATATAATGGATGCATAGTTTCTGTATGACGTAGTCACGGGTACAGTGTAATAAAAAACACTCCTAATGGCAGTCCGTCATAATAAATGAATCTTAAGGTGTTGCAATTACCCTTAATGATTATCAATTAGCCATAAAGGCCGTCGCGATGATGATTATTCCTTTCACCTTTGTAGATATTTCATTGCCTAATGACTTAAAATATTCGTATTGCATCGATTGGTTAGAACAAGTCATTCTATCCTTTGTTTTCATTACGAGAATTTTGTGAATTAGAATATTTATACTTTTTTTGGAAAAGCTCGGCACTTTAACGAAACACAAAGAACATGGCAAAATTGATAACCTTAATACGCGGTAAAAAATGATGACGTTGGTTAATTACTTTTTCATGCGATTTCCCCAGGCAAAAGTGTGCCAAATCCAAAGAACATGTCTTATACAAAAGATTCATGCTTTCAAACAGACTTCCATATTTCGTGAAACAAAATTTGTTAAACTTTTTTTTAACTGTTAATTACTTCCATCATACTTATTCTCGAGAATTTGACCATTTTTGAAAGGAGTCGCATTATGAATCCAAATATACATGTAGGATGAACCAACTTTTTATTTTCCGTTTTGTACTCCTAGTAAGGGAATTCTTACACTGTGCTATATTGTAATATTTTTCAAATGCATGATGAAAGCAAATCTAGTTTTATTCGCGCATATCTGTAATAGTTTATAGATATAAGTATAATAATATCAAAGGAATAATAAGTGCATTAAGAAATAAGTTCCAGCGAAAACAAAGTACCGTTGTAAATCAACATATCCGTAAGCCTGATTCATTCAGCAGTCGAATAAGAATGATACAGCGTATTGTATTTTTAAAATAAATGAACGTTGGTGCAACTGGACTCATCCGTACAACGTACACTGTCTAATATTCTCGTCGTATCCCAGCTCAATTTCAGGGAACATAAATTTTTTTGTTTGTTTTAAATTCTAACGATGGTGCAAATTAATCTGATAAATGTGCTTAACATTATACTAGTCATATTTAACTCTTTGCCACATCAAGAAAGTCCAATCAATGATGTTGAGACGGAATTTAGCGAAAGCCATAGAAATACTTGAAGATGCTGTTATTCGTTTTTAAATCGACTCATACAACCTTGACCGCTGGAATTTGAGAGAATTATGACTATATCCGAAGCCACACACTTGGCGGTTGTGAACGGGAAGATGAAGAAGAGCATACATCATCAGTGAATTCAGTAACAGAGGAATCAACACGTTTCTTCGAAGATGAACCGATGAATTTTAAATATATTACAAGTTGTTTCTAGAAAACAGTTAAAAAAATAGGAGAAACAAATAATTGCAGATAGATTTTATATAGATAAATTGCGGCAAATTTCGGAATTTACTTTACAAAAGTTTATTGAAGTTAACGATAAAGTGAACGAAAAAATAGTGATTTGCGGTGATCACCGCTGCTGGCGACTGGATCGTCGAAAATCAAAAACCAAAGCGGGAATCATTAGTTAATGGTATAATGTTGTACTTGGACGAAGGAATTTGGTGGATTTTGATTTCTCACAAAATGGCGGATGTTGAAACTCAAAATTTTTTTTTGACCAAAATTTCACTCACAGTTTCGGCTGTTAAAAAAC